>WBNM01045851.1:5748-75087 GCA_013399055.1 Ramphastos sulfuratus
GTCCCTTATGGCTTCCTCCTGGATTACAGGGGGACTATACTTGTCCCTGGCTCCATCTGTCAGCTCAGGAGGCCAGTTGTCCTGGAGACCACCTGTCCCACTATTGAAGACTGAGGTAAAGAAGATGTTAAGTGTTTCTGCCTTTTCCTCAGCTTTTGTTACTATATTCCCCTCTGCATCTAATAAGGAGTGGAGGATGTCCTTCCCCCTTCTTTTGCCATTAATATAATTATAGAAACATTTTTTATTCTCCTTTACAGCAGTGCCCAGTCTAAGTTCTAAATGGGCTTTTGCCTCTCTGATTTTTTTACGACAAGACTTAGCAACAGCCTTAAACTCTTCCTGGGATACCTCCCCTTTTTTCCCAAAGGTGATGCACCCTCTTTTTTTTTCCTTAATTCATTTAGAAGCTTCTTGCCCATCCAGTCTAGCTGCCTCCCTCATCAGCTCATCTTCTAGCACATTGGTATAGCCTGTTCCTTGCCTTCAAGAGTTCTTTCTTGAAGTAGATCCAGCCTTCAAACAGTTCAAGCACCTGTGCAAATTTCTGTGGGATACAACTCATGACTTTTCCTTGCTGGAAACTGTTTCCCACTGTTTCCTACATTTTTACCAATTTTTTATACATATGAGCACCTTTCCTGCTATGCTATGGCAGCCTGGGCTCCTTAACAATCTTTGGCAAATGTCTTTTGAGAATTGCAGTAGGTTGTTGTCTACTTGCTTTAGGACCCCCCTCAGAGAATTCCTGTAGTTTTCACAGTCATGACAAGGTTCTTTCCTTTTATAAAAGAGACTCCTATGGTTTCCAGCATGTCATATTTATTCATAAAACATCTTTGTAAGTGAATATGTTAGATCTATTATTGATATGTAGCTTATCAGTTTTCCCTGTAAGTTCTTAAGAATGATACCACAACAGCCACCTTCCAAGACTTCTGAGAAAAAGGCAGCTTTAAATGAAAAATGACATAGAGTGGTGAGTTATGCAACTATTTCAACCTTGAATTCATTTAGAACCGATGATATGTGATTTTTCAATTGATCCACTTGCTTCATAATCTCTTTTACTAATACAATCAGCAAATTGCTTGATCTGAGACAAATCTTCTGATAAACAAGTATGAAATGGAAACTTCCTCAGATTCCTTCACACTGTGGTGAAGATACAAAAAATTCCTTAACTGCTTTCTGCTCTGGACTTTTCCTTGTTACACAGTCCTTGATGATACACTGGCCTCCAACTTCTTTTGTTAAATGGTGGAAGCTTAGTAGGTGAATTCTAGATTGAAGGCCAAGTTGTACCAACTGGTTTACATCCACTTCGCTTAGGGCCCTGAGAACTGGTCCCTGTGAATGGAGTTGGGGCTAAATCAAAAGAGAGTCAAAAGATAAGCCAGGAATTAAACAGCAGAGGCTAAAGCAGTCCAGTGTTTGAATTTGTTCTTTGCTTTCTCTCATTTATCAAAATAAGGTAGGCACAGACTCTCCAGCAATCTTCCTGTTCTGATGTGTTAGAAAAGGGATTTATTGGAAAACTTAATGTCCCTTTTCAAGTTGAGTCTCCAACTATTTTCAGGGTGATGAGAGATGGGGGATTTTGTTCACGTATTCTATGAAAAGTCTTGTTCTCCCAGAAGTTCATCTTATGCAACCTACCATGGCTGTGCTTCAAGGTATTTATCTTATTGGCTCCTGACGTTCTCTTCCTGGCTCTGCTGCTCAAAGATTGAGGGAAGCAAGTGGCCAGCTTTTAAATTTACAATCAAGGGAAAAAGGAAGCCATCTCTTTTCCCTGTGAGTTAATTAGCCCCTAGGTATCTATCTGGCCTGGGACAGTTATTTCTACTGTTCCAGCACTCTTAGTACATGAAGGAGTTCAATGATTTATTACACTTAGACTAAATGGTTAACATGCTCAACAATGTCTGTGATTCTGCAGTTCAAAGACAAGCTTGTTAGCAGCCATTAACACCTTGCAGCAGGATAGTTCAGTAATAATTATAAAAACCTTGAAAACAGAGTGCTGCAGAAACACTTGTACTTATTTGTCACCTGTACCTGCTTATTCTTCTTTTTCCTGGCACAGTGGACTTTCTTCTGTGTCATTACATGCCTAGTGGCTCGGCACTTCTTTATGTGTGTTCTGGTTTCAGGTTCATATAGCTTTACGGTTCATTTATTACAAAATTAATTATATAATGTTTTAGGGAAAGAAATAAATCTTATTATTCTCACTCCCCACATTTCCTAGTTTCTTCACAGTGATAAGATTGTCACATGATATCCGGGTCTTGACAGCATGAGTTTGCCACCCTTATCATGAAGCAGAGGGCACTGTAGGACCTTTTGTATTTGCACATGTCAGGATGAAGTGGGACTCAAGAGGGAGCTAATCGGAAAATTCTCCAGAACACCAAAATTTAATACATGACTTATATCACTACCACAGTGTCTACTTTCATTTTCACCTTAATCTGCATTGATTGAAAAGATGTAAGGGACAAACCATATATTTGTCTAACACATAAACTAAGCACCTCTGTAAAAATGTTCCCTTTACCAAAGTACTCACTAGTTGTACTTTAATTTACTGGAGGTGACTGAGACCATAGAAGTATTTAGGCATGTATTTAACCGACTAACCTTTGTCACCTACAGTTGATCATAAATACAGTACAAAGATCTGAACTGCAAAGACTATCCAACTAATAAAAATATTCCTATGTAACAGTTGATGGGTTTTGTTTGCTTGCTTGTTTGTTTGTTTGGGGGGGTTGTTTTGTTTTGCTTTCTATATAGAGCTTCTTCAAAGCCTACCAAAATCAACAGAAGTAAAGTCTTCCCACTGGCATCATTGATTGGGCAATAGGAGAGTGGTGTGTGTACATTACCTTTAGATGCCATTAAATCTGCTTTCATACTGAGCTGAGCAGCATACAATAATGATTTTGCTCCCAACTGAAAAATTGTAAGCAAGAAAAATATCACAACATTTCTCATGAAAACTCTACAAAACACAAATGAAGAAAAAAAATAACAACAGTTCCCTAATGCAGGGAACTAGATAGGTAAGTATGTATTTAGATGTATTTATGTTGTCAACGTTTTGCATGGATGGAAATAGATGAAGAGAGAGATAAGAACTAAATAAATAACAAAAGAATATCTTAGAGAAGAATCCACATGAGAATCAGGCATTTTCTTTAAGAGGTAGAGTTAACTCATAGCTTATTTCCTCAACAGTGGAGTATTTTTGCATAATTATCTAAGGAATGAATCTATAATAATGTTCTCAAAGCACTTTTTTTCTGAGTGATACACATACTCATGCTAAATTCCTTAAAGCAATCAGTTAACGGTGTCACGAGTATGTTTTTGGTAACGAAAACAAAGTAAATGGTAACTGGAAATCACAGAATCACAGAATCACAGAATTGACCAGGTTGGAAAAGACCTTTGAGATCATCAAGTCCAATCTATTACCCAAATCTTGCCTCTTCCTTTCCACACCTGAAACACTAAATCTTTATTCGTAATCAAGCAATGAAACAAAAGTCCACCTATTCCAGCTGAAACTATCTAAATAAAAAACATTATAGGAGGCTTTACTTAAATTTCTTAGCATTCTTTACTCATGGGTGAATATAAGAAGAGGAAATGCTTCCCTCAGCTGCATTAAGTCAGCTTTTTCCCTTTTGTATGTATTATTGGCATCATGTTTTCTAGCCTTCCCTAATCACAACTGACTCTTTCTCATGCCAGATCCTGCCACTAACTCACACTGTGTTGTACATATTCTTAGGCAAATGTCTGCGCTCATTAGTCCCATGGAGTCAATGGAATGATGACTATGCTACTCACTGGGAGTAAGGAAGGTAGGCTAGGCTTTCCTATAAATGAGCCTGTCACACGAAGCAACAGCAAACAAAAAGAGAATGTGCATCTGGCACCTCATCATGAGAAATGCTGCATTCATTTTGTGATCTTGACATTAAAAGGTTCTGCAGATGGATACTAAAACTGACTGAAGCAGCGTGCACTGTGGCAGAGTATAGGTACCCATGTGAGACAACATGGTAAAACATAGAATTATTTGCAGCTTCATTCAGATGAAGTTGGTAAGAAAAGTACTCAGAGCAGCTATCAGAGGTAAATGAAATCATGCAGAGATTGTCTTGTGAGCTATGTCTTCCACTCTGAGAGCCAGATAATGTTTGTTTCGCACTTTGAATCTTGTAACTTCATGTTGCAAGTTCAACTTGCAAGTAATTGTTTTACAAGTGAGAAAGCAATTTTAGGAAAATGTACTTTTGTTGAGTGCTAGAAGGTTTATTTTTAGCCGTCCCTTAAAGCACTTGAGCAGCTGGTAAAATAAGACAGAAGGGACAAAGCCACGTGGCCAACTGTACACAGATCACAGTTTGAGAACCTCTGATATTGTAAATGCCAGGCTGCTGCACTGATTTACCCTGCAAATCAAGGCTAAGCTTTTTAGGGTTGGGATCATGTCATCTGGGAACAAAAATCAGCAAGATGCATTGTGTTTGTTTGTTAACTTTCAGCTTTAGGTCACTGTTGGATGCAAGATATTTGACTAGATGAAATATTGACAGTTAGTCCAGTATGAAATGCTCTAAGAAAATTGTCAACAAGCTGCCAATTTCTGCCCTGCGAGATGATGCCAGAATACATTTGAGAGGCACACTTTTCCAATTTGGCATTTACTTTAGACTGCCAAAGATAAAAGGTTTCAGACAACAGAAGACTTTAGCAGCGTCAGGAATAATTCATTACCCAGCACTATGACATTCTCTAATGAATATGAGGAATTTAGCATCTCATCTTGCTAACATCTCTGTTGCAGACATTGTTTTGGAATTTTGAAAACACTGTTCACATGCATAAAGCAATTACTGAGTCATACCACTGATTGTGTATCTGTCTCTATTTTTCTGTGTCTTTCAGTATAACTCTCTGATGTCTATAAGGCTAAACTTACTGAACAGTTCCCTTCTGTCTCCTTGCTTTGTTTTGTTGATGTGCTTGTTTGTTTGTTTGTTTTTGGTGATTTGTTGTTGGTTTGTTGTTTTGTTTTTGTTTTTTCTTTTTCCCCTTGGATAATCAGCTCATTGTCTGTGTAGAAGCTGTGTTGATGTCTGGATGGAAGAAATAATCTCTGGCTATGAGTTTGTTTCAGTAAGTAAGCAAGCAAAAGTAAAAGCCCACAGCCTTGTGGTGTAACCCACAACCCACAGTTTCTGGAGCTGTTTGTGCTCCAGGACTTGGGTTTAAGAAGCACAGCTGTGTGACCTTGGCTCAGCCTTACTGAGAAAAATTGCTTTGGAGCTGTGTAAAATGTATAAAAGATAAAACCACTCAACATAAGAAAAAATAAAACAACAAGAAGAGAACTTTTTGTGGTGGTAATTGTAACTCAAGGACTCGGCAGAAGGATGCTGTCATGAAATGGTCTAAAACCCTGACAGAAAATGAAGAAAGGTGGAAGATGACAGCAGCAGTGTTGAGAATCTACCTGTTTTGTAGTGCTAGAGGGACTGACACTTTCTCATGCTACCAGCTGGCTTGCAGAGATGCATTGTACAGGTGGCAGGGGTGGCAAGTATATTACAGATCTGTTCTGGCTGGATTCTATTTGCCACTAATCGTTGTGCACTCATAAAACTGTGTTTATTTCTACTTCCAGATCTCTAATGGTGCAGCAAAGAAATGACTACAGTGGACACACGGTTGAGGTAGAAAAGAGTTATGCTGAGGTGTAACAAAATGAAAAAAGGCATGATAAGGATACATATGATAAGGCATTCCTAGGGATCTACACTGGTAGGCATTCCTGATTTTATCTAAAGATTGTTGAATGTAAAATACATGATCAGTCTAAGAAGACAACCTGAATTATGTTTCTTCCCCTTCCTTTTCAAGCATATGCTTTTATAGAAATTGCTCTAATGCTCTCTGCTAAGCAAAATACATGCGTAATGTCAATATAAAGACAATGAGATGCAGTTACTTTGTGTAGGGAACACTGGTACTGTATGATCAAGGAGAGAAATAGAGGTTATATTCAGGCAGAAGCATAATGCTCAGGTAGCCTGACTCTTTGTGTACCGGCTGTGTCAGGATCCAAGGTCTGGCAGCCATGGATGGCACCCAGTCTGAATCACTCATTGCTTGTTTGAACTTTGATGCCAGAGAAGCCTCCTAAACAATTTTTATGCCTATCTGTGTCCTACAGATAAACTCACTTCTGTTCCAATAGAATATGAGATATAAAACCTTTCCAAAGGAAAAAAAAAAACCACAGTTCAGTATTATCTTTAAAGCACATTTATTTTTCATTTTGCTGGGAACTTCCCTCTTGTAAATATGGATAAACTGTGTGGAGGAGGAAAGAGTCAATTTGTTCTGTTTGTTCTCCAAAAGGATTACTGATTTATGTTATGAAGACTATTTTCAAAATAAGGAGAATTATCAAATCAATGAATGTAAATCATTTGTTAAGAAAGAATATGAATCTCACTGACAGCAGAAATTTGTGTCTTCCCATTGGAGAATAGCTGTGGTTTATATCTGAGTTCACTCAGCTAAGGACTATGTGGAGAAAAGGCTTTGGAAAGAAAGGAATGATCTTCAGAGAGTTTTTTTTTCTGGGATACTCACTGTTACAATAGAAGCTTCTAAAATGGCATTTGTGTCAGCTAAGAGAAAAAAATGCAGCACATTTGTGATAATTTAAAGCGTGCATCACTAACAAAGATAAAGAGAGCAAAGTATTTAAAGCTTAATGATACAGCAATAGCAATTGCCCTGTGATAATGAACAGTGTAGATTATCAGGCAAAGCTTAATGAATGCCTTGCTTACAACAAGCTTTTTATAAACAAATAGTGGTTGAGTCCTCTTTCAGAATTAGTACTGACATGAAAGTGAAATGATTTAATTAAAATATGGAAGATAAATAAGGACTTGGGCAAGGATGCTGCATAGCATAGTCTGGCAAGTGTTTGCTGACAATAGGTCTTCCAAAATTACTAGGCAGAGTACAGCATGTATCTGGCTGACCCACAAAACGACATTAGCACTGTGAGGCCAGACTGCACCCCTATCTGCAGCTCAGACCATGCCTAAGTGGGAAGAAATGCTTTTATTTTCTTCTGCTACATTACAATCGTTTGGAGGTACTACAAGCCCATGCAATATTACAGGCTTGGGGCAGAGTGGCTGAAAGCTGCCTGGCAGAGAAAGACCTGGGGGTGTTGATTGACAGCAGTCTAAATATGCACCGTCAGTGTGTCCAGGTGGCCAATAAAGCAAACAGAATTCTGGCCTGTATTAGGAACAGTGTGACAAGCAACACCAGAAAAGTGATTGCTCTCCTGTACTTGGCACTGGTAAGGCCACACCTTGAGTGTTGTGCTAAGTTTTAGGACCCTCAATACAAAAAAACATCGAAGTGCTGGAATATGTCCAGAGAAGGCTAACAAAACTGGTGAACAGTCCTAAGAACAGGTTTTATGGGCAGTGGTTGAGGGAACTTGGGTTGTTTAGTCTAGGGAAAAGAAGGCTCAGGAAAGACCTCATCACTCTCTACAATTACTTGAAAGGAGGTTGTCATGGAAGGCTAATAGGCCTGTTAGATGTCCTGGCTTGCCCCACCCTTCTGCTGATGTGGGAAGCAAGGTCGGGAGGAAAACAAAGGCTTGGGCCATTATGTCCCCTCCCAAAGTGATAAACAGGTACCCATAGGTGCTTCGGTACTTGTTAGTATCTTGCCCAAATATGGGTTTAATCTAATATGGTCAGTTTTGCAAATGCCATTTTGCTTGGTGAATCTCTGTGGCCAAAGGAGCCATTACGCTTGGGCAAATAATATAAGTTGACCTAAGCTGCAGTTGTGCTGCCTCTGCCTCACTGCTCAGCCTCAGTGTGTGCTGCTTCTGCTCTGCTCAGACAATGGGCTCTGCCGTTGTATTTGTGCTTGCCTGCTACTGCCTGTTGCCATTGCTTGCTGCCTTACTGCATCCTGAACTGCCTGGAAACTGCCTGCTTCAAGTTTACCAGGAACAGGCTCTAAATGCCTTCACGCGATCAGCCTGCATAGCCAGTGTGACATTGTGCTGAGACTGCACATCACAAGACATCCTGCCTACACCTTAAAGTCTCCTGCCAAGATGGGAAATCCTGAAGACACACAGAAGGACTAGTTCAGAGATAGTCTGCCCTGCTTCCCCCTGCACCCTGTGAAGCCTGGAAAGAATCAGAAGCCTCTGTGGCTGACAAGACAGTAACAGAATTCCCTGAAAGCGTTTGGGTACTGTCTGAAGCTGTGGCTAGCCCTGCAGGTTGGGAGATAATTTTGTGAGTAAATACTTAAAACTTCTTGTAATTCACCATTACCTTCTGCCATAAGCAGAAAGGAGCTTCCTGAGTCCATCTGGTGGACAAGTGGTACGATTAACCACAAGCAGTATATTGACTACAGGAACCTTCTCTTCCAGTTCAATTGAGTTTAATTAATGTTATATATTATTGCTAGTTATTTCTAGATCCTGTGTTATTATCTGCATAAAGTTTCCATGACAGTGTGAAGAACCAATTATTATTAAAATTAGTGGTCGGGGTGGCGAGTGTTCTGAATATTGAATATTAATATACAATATTAATATTTGAAAATCATATCTCACTTCAATTAATTACCCTTCCATTACAGAGGTTGTAATGAGCTTGGTGTAGATCTTTTCTCTCTAGTGACAAGACAAGAAAAAGTGGCCTCAGGTTGCACTGGAGAAGGTTTAGATTGGATATTAGAAAAAACTTTTATGCTGAAAGATTCATCAAACACTGGAATGGGATCTCCAGTGAGGTGATTGAATAAGCACCCCCAGAGGTGATTAAAAGATCAATAGATGTGGTCTAAGCGACATGGTTTAGCACCAGAGTTGACAGAGCTAGATAATGGGCAGAGGAAACATCAGTGCAAGGCTTGTCTGTCATTCACAGGGATTCCTTGGGCTACTCATCAGCTTAGGAACTCACCAGGTGTAGAGTTAAAATGTGGCCCTGCAATTAATTTTGTTAATGCCTTAACATTAGCCATAACATTTTATTAATGCCTTAGCCTGTCCTTGCATGTTCCACAGAGCTGTGCGGAACATTAAGGAAATGCACACAAAGGGCTCCATCTTTTCTCTAATGATTTTTTCCTTTGATAACCAACATTACTGAACCATACAATCACATAACAGGTGTGGTTGACAAGTATCAGATTACCTAGTCCAATTCTCTTGCTTAAGCAGCATGAGCTACAGCAGTTTGCCCAGGACTGGTCAGGTTTTGAGTATCTTCAGAGATGGAGACCCCACAATTTCCCTGGGAAATCTGTTTCACTCTTTGGTCATTCTCACAGTATAGAAGTGTTTCCAGGTGCTTAGATTGTCTTCTGTGTTTTAGCTTATCCACTTTGCCTCTTGTTCTGTCACTGTGCACCACTGAGAAGAGCCTTGCTTTGCCCTCCCTGGTCCCCTATCAGGTATCAATACACATTGACAAGATCACTCAAAGCCATTTCTTCTTTAGGCTGAATGGTCCCAGCTTTCTTGGCCTCTCCTTTTATCAGAGGTACTCCAGTCTCTTAGTCACCTTCTGGCCCTTTGCTGGGCTCTTTCAGTATGTCCATGTTGCTCTTTTACGAGGGAGCCTGGACATACACTCAGCATTTCAAGTGCTGTCTCAATAAAACTGATTAGAATGGAAGGATTGCCACTCTCAACCTGCTTGCAGTGCTCTTCCTCATGCAGCTCAGTATGTTATTTTCTGCCTTTGCCAGAAGCAGACATTGCTGACTCATGACCTCAGATATCACCCAGTTCCAACCCTCAGCCATAGGCAGGGACACCTCCCACTAGAACAGGTTGCCCCATTTAACCTGGCCTTGAACACCTCCATTGAGACAGCATCCACACCTTCCCTGGGCAGCCTGTTCCAGTGTCTCACCTCCCTCACTGTAAAGAGCTTCTTCCTAACATCTAGTCTAAATCTCCCCTCTGCCAGTTTAACCCCATCCCCCCATATCCTGTCATTACAAGACCTTGTCAATAGTCCCTCCCCAGCCTTCCTGTAGGCCCCTTCCAGGTACTGGAAGGCTACTACAAGATCTCCTCGAAGCCTTCCCTTCTCCAGGCTGCAGAGCCCCCAACTCTCGTAGCCTGTCCCCATAGCAGAGCTGCTCCAGCCCTCTGATCATCTTCATGGCCCTCCTCTAGATTCACTCCAACATTTCAATGTCCTTCTTGCGTTGAGGACTCCAGAACACTCTTCCAACAGCTTTTGTAACCTTGTGGTAGAAGGCTACCTAGTTAGGCACAATTTGCCCTTAGTGAAGTTACTTAAGCTGTCATCATCACCTCCTTATTTTCTGTGTGCCTTAGCATACCTTGTGGTAAGATCTGCTCCTTGATATTGTTGGGCACAAAGGTGAGACTGGTGCGTAGTCAATGAGGTTTCCCTTTTCCCCCCCTCTTTAAAAATGGAAGTCATGTTTCCCCTTTTCCAGTCAGTGGGAACTTCACTGGACTGCCATGACTTCTCAAATATGATGCTTTGTGGCTTAACGACTTTATTTGCCAGTTTCCTCAGGACATGCACATGTGTCTCATCATGTCCCATGGACTTGTGCACTTTCAAATTCCTTAGGTCCCCAAACTGAACTTCTACAGTAGGCATTTCTTCATTATCCCAGTCCCTGCCTTTGCCTTCTGTGGCTTGGGTGGTGTGTCTGGAGCACTTGCTGATGAAGCCTGAGTCCATGCTGACTACTCCTAATCACCTTCTTGTCCTTCACATGTCTGGAAATGGCTCCCAGAATTAGAGACTGCATCACCTGTTCGTGTATTAATATGCATAGACATCTGTTGTTGTGTTCTGATTTTGGTTGGAGCTGCAAGCAGAACTTTATTTTGAAAGCTGATGTCATCTGAGTGAATATAAGATAATTAATTTAATGATTAGTTAGAATTCAGATTACATTATGCAGTCCAAATGGTTAGTTTGAGCCATCAGAGAAAGGCTACAGAGAAGATACCCATGAGATGCTTCCTTGCACATGAGAGAAATATGGTTCTAAACATACATCAATATCCTAGAGCTTAAAGATTTTATTTGTGTGTATGAGCATGTGGTTTTTTTTTCCCCCTGAGATTGTGACTTCATTAATGCAAAAAACCCCACTAATTAGAAACAGTTCAACACATGGAATTTATTGTTAAATATAAAAATCAATCTTATATCTCTCTGAGCTTATTAAATAGATACAGAATAAAGTCCCAGGCTTTGAGAAGAGCCAGTGAGAAAGCCTTTGACAAAAAAAAAAACAAACAAACAAACCAACAAAACACAGAAAGAAAACCAAACCAAACCAACCAACCAACCAAAAAAACCCCAAACAAACAAACAAACAAACAAACCCAACAAAAACCAACTAACAAAAAAACCCTATTCTCATCTTGAGTGACAAATTCTGCTTATCTTTCTGTTAAAATCAGGGCCAGATTCTGGTATATTTGGATCAGAGTCTGGTATATATAGCAAGACTGTACAGAAGGTAGAGCCTGTAGACTGTGTCCACAACGAAATGTGCATGTCTCTTTCTGTCTGTCATTATGAGAGAAAACACAGAATGCCATTTTAGCCCTACAGAATTTTGGGGGAGTGGGTGTTACTTCGCAGGCGATTTAATGAAATGGAAAGGAGCAGAACACTGGAGAAGAATACAGTTAAAATGCAGTAGAAGTAAAATATTCATTCAGCCTCTTGTTTGCTCCCTTTGCTGTAGTCCCAGAGGGCTGGCTGTATATATATGTTTATTTTTATTTTGGTGTGTTTTCTATTGTTTAAGCCACAAAATTATTTAATTTCTTTTGACGTGTGTCTTAAACAAAGGATTGTTAGCATGTCCACTGATCTTTGGATGACCTGTAATAGCCTAGAGATTTAGGTTTAGCTTGGCTGCTTGCCACCAGCAGCCTTGAGTATGGGAACACACAGGAAAAAAGAGCTTCAGAGGAAGCATGCACAAAACTGAAAGAGAGAGACTTCTAGGAAGCAGAGACTGTAGGGGCAGTGGCTTCAGGAAGAAGGAGGAAAAGTTTTCTTTTATCTCAAAAGCCTTTGCATAGTTCTCTAGCACTCTGAGAAGAATGCACATACACATAGGAAGTCCAGGGTACATAAAACACAACAGAAATGTGAAGAAAAGAGAAAAGCTTTTCAAAAATAAATCCAAGCATGCTCTCACACTCACACACACACACATAGACACACATACGCACATACACACACATATATGCCAAATAATGAAATGTTTACTGAGTTATGAACTTAACAGGTCATGCCTACCATTAATGGTATGTATGGAATGATATGAGAGAAGATATATGAGAGGAAAAAAAAAACCCAACATAGTTTTGTAGCTCTGAGGGTATACTGTTCTTTTAACACATTGTTGCTAGGTGCATATGAAGAGAAGCTTGGTTTTGGGTTTTTTTTTTTTTTGTTTGTTTGTTTTTGTTTGTTCAGTTTTTTTTCCCTCTCAAAGTAGGCCTTCTGTGAATAAGATGGCAGTCCCTTACGGTGGTTCCTTATCCTCTCACAGGATACTGTGTCAGGCTCTTCAAGGCTAAAGAAGGTTGTTGATTTGTTTAATATTTCTGAAATGGATTTGTACTTGATACACTGGAAGCACCCTGACAAGCATTTTGTTATTGTTGGAGGGAGGATTGCGTGGGACAAATATCCTTAAAAGACATGTGTGGAGTTTTGGTTGGGTTTTTTTTTTGTTTGTTTGTTTTTTTGTTCATTTGTTTGCTTTTAAAAATTTTTTTGTTTGGTTTTGTGTCTGATTTGTGAGAATATTTTCACTTCTTTATACAGAAGAGGTCAGTCTTTTAAAATAATTTGTCAGTGATAAAGAAGGGAATAGTAGTCTCAGCCTTCACTGTTTTGCAAATGGCTTTAATAGTGCATGAATTCCCCCTAGCCATGCCCATCCTAAAACTAGGGTTAGATTTACCCTATTCTTGGTGCCAAAAAATGGCAAGCAGATGTAGGCAACAACAGCAGTTTCCAAAAGTGTATGAATTTAGTTTACGCTCTTCCGAAAGCCAGAGAGTCCATTCAGAATTGTAAATCGAGTCAAGCAAATACATACTGTGCACATTAGCCAGTTTTCAAAATGACATTTTGTGCTGCTCTTTTGTATGCTTACAAAAATATATTGCAGAGTTCCTAGCATAATGCTCCTGGTGTGAAAATCTGTTTGATACAAGTGGAAGTAGCAAAGTTCTTGTAGGGGGGAAAAAAAAATCAAAGCTGACAGAATTTAAGGGCTTATGGAAAAAATATGACAGTTGTGAATTTTCAGCCCCAGCAATTGCACCCAATCCTATGCACTCAGTCCTAAAGTTTACCTAAGAAACATCAAGGAATGTAAAATGTGAACATTCTGCTGATATTTGCCAAAGCAAAGGGTATCTGTGACTTGTTTACGATCCAATTGTTGGCCATATTTCTTTTTCTGAATCTATTTTAAATTCAGTTAAATTCAGTTAAATTCAAGTGATGGCTAAATTAAAAATCAATTCCCAGACAGACAGTGAAAAAGAATGGGAAAAGAAGAAATTAATAAAATAAATTGCTTGTTAACTTTCCAGTTTAGCTCCAATTACAATAAACACAAAGGAAAAATGAGGTATATAAGCCATCAATGTGTGCATAACCTCAAGGCTGGCAGTGATGAGATAAATTAACAAACAAAAATATGCCCAGTGAGGTTAATGACTGATGACAATGCAGCGAATGCTAAGGCAGGTAATACTCATCAGATATGGCAACAGCAGAAAGTATTGAAAATGTAAGTTCACTCTTTATTTCTCACTCTCTGAGTGGAAAAATAGACCAACAGAAGATCCCATTTTTATTTAGGCAAAGCCACCCATACAGTTCAAAGCAAAATCATGGTGGTAAGCTTTTGAAAAAAAATATTAACTATTTAAGGGTCGAGATTTTATGGTAAAAGCAATATTAACAGTATAAGAAACCAAACTGATTCCAGAGATTTTCTGGCTGGACCAAATGTACTCTACCTTTGTGTTTCAAGGATGTACAAGGCACTGTGTCTTATTAGCTTAAGGCACTGTGTCTTATTAGCTTAAGCCAATGGAGTTCTAGTCTTAAGATCTAGATTTCATCTTCCCTTGGATGCCACAGATTGCAGCTGAAACTTCTCCATTATCTCCAAAGTGATCCTTCTTACTGATGATCAGTCCCTTCTTCCTTGGTAAAGAAAATCTAACAGCTCTGGTAACACAAAGCTCACTACTGAATGCTTAAGATATAAAATTAAAAACAAACCTGTTTTAGAATGTGAAAGGATGAAGAAAGTGAATGTTGATTTTTCTCCCATTTTATTTTTTTCCATTCCATTTTTTTGATGTCTCCTATTGCTTTTCCTGTTGGAAATAACCCAACAAAAGAGTTCCTCTTGGTACATGTGTACACAGTAATTTCTTACTAGTGACTTCCTTGTACTGTTGTCACACAAATACAGAAACAGACAAAAGTTAATGACATGGAAAAAAATCAGAATGGTCTTATTGAGTTGCAAAGCAAAACATAACTTGATTCACAGCTGATTCACAGTATCCCCCCATTTTTCTGTTTTGCTTGAGTGTTTGTGCTCTACATTAACTTAATAAGTGTTTTTCATGTGTTACGCATGAACATTTTGGTGTTTTGCCTTTATCCAATACTACGAATGACAGAAAAGGACAGCAGTAATAAGGAAAAAACAAAATGAATCCACTTTGACTTCACATGAGAAAAACAGACAATTGAAAAACCTCAGCAGGTATTGTTGGATCTGTCAGAGTGGGAATACATCCCTAAGAAAAAATTGTTACCCTACTATAAGTACTTAGTCCCTAAAAATACTAACCAGAGAATATACTAGATCTTACAAAACTGCTGTGTCATATAGTCACAGCTGAAGAAATTTCTTAGAGGGAAAATTACTAATTAAATGAGTGATCTGTCTTTCCTATGGGGGAAATAATCATTTTGCAGTGAAATTGCTCTAAAGGTTACACATGCATTGACAATATTGATGCAGAAAGTACAGAGCCTTTATCTATTTAAAGACGTGTTTGAAGAGTTGGGCTGTACAAAAAGCATCAAATTAAAGTTCTTCAGCTTGTGAAGTGCTCACCTCTCAGAGCACCATTAGTATTAAGGGAGCAGATTAAATACAATTTAGATCACATTGAAAGACTGAAGTCAATTTAGCAGGTATATAACCGTGCATGATAATGGTCTCTAAATCTACAGCAACAAGGTGAGGATATGCTTGGATATGCAGGATAAAGATGTGAAACTAAAATAATTTCCTTTGAGGACTATAACAGAAGTAATGACAAGGAGGCAAGTTTTAGATGCTAGTTTGTTTAAGTATGTAAATTCAATGGACTGATCTAGAAGTGAAATAAACCTGATAGCAGTTTTATATATGGTCTGGAGGATATTGTGAGCTTGACCTTTATGGGAGTAACCAAGTTCTTAGCTGAACGGCATAGTATTTCACTATTATTTGCATGCTGATAGAAGCATTCAGATACAATAATGGAGGAGACATGAAAATCTTTTCCCAGAAAAGCTTATGATTTTCCAGACTCTTCTCCACTCAAAATATTATGTGTAAGGTGATTGATGTTGTTTTTTCATTCTGGTGCTATTTTCTCATCTGTTGCCTACTATATGCTGACACATATAGGAGGCTTGAAAGTGAAAGAAAGCTTTAAACTCCAGCAAAATCACATTGCAGGCTAGAAGGTGTATTTATCTTGGCAATACATACTTTCAAAGAACATGGAAAACATAAGGAATCAAACTCTCAATTAATTTACATTTATACAGTGCTGGCACAGAAGGTGGGCTTAGAAAAATAAATGAGTGATGCAGCTGCCTATGAAATCTTATTTGATTAAGTTGAAATTCATCTGTATGGCATAGCTTGACAGTTTGCTCTTATAGGCATAAGTAAAACGTGTGATTAAGCACTTAATGTTCAGTCTGATCTGCCTAACGAGGATGCTTAACTTTTGCCTGAACTTAGATAAGGAGTTACAGCAGAACCTTAAGAACAGAAGGACACATTCAAGGAAAAATGAATACATGACTGTACAGCTTTCCTTTGTAAGCGATGTGCTATACTTAAAGAAATGTAAAGATGTTGCAAGTAAGCTGTCTGCTCACATAGGTATTGACAGGGCAACACAGCTTTTGACTTTGGAATTTACTTTGATAACCTACTTGTGGGGACCACCTATCATGAAGTGACTGGGGCTTTACTACTGCCTTCTATAGGCCTTTTATTGTCTGTGATGGATCTGCTATCTATTAATATTTCCTAAGCAACCTCACAGTCAGACTGCCTACTTTCTTGTCTACCCATGCTGCTTCCTGTCTGGTCCCATCAACACATAAAGTCTGGACCAGCCAGATCCTTAAGCTCTGCCCAGATATCCAATGTCATGTCTTTCAGTCCAGTCACACTCTCCTCACCAAATATTTTGTGCCAATTAGGACTTGTAGTAACCAGTTCCATGAACTGCAAGAGCTTCCTGAATGGTGGCTTTTTGAGCCCACAAAAAGTGATCTAACAATGTGGTCTAACAAAAGTTTCAAGAGTCCTCACTGGCAGAATAAGATGGGTCAACATTATCTGCTAATGAAGAGTGGTTGGAAGCCTTTTTTTTGTTCCTTTCGGAAAGGCTGTACCTTGAAAATAGTAGCATAAAACCTCAAAAGTTGTCTTTTATAAGCTAAAAATTGAAAAGCCATGGTAAGAAAAACTAATTACATTCCTTTTTTTTTTGGAAGGGCCTATAAAAATATGGTGTTGAGCTGATACTCACCTGGCTTAATCCTCCTGTTGCTAGCTTCACCAAAACAATTAAAGAACAGCTTTAAGTCTGTGCAAGCATTCCATTATAGCTATACTGTTCTAGTTCTTATGCTGTGCCTTTATCCATGCTTTAATATGCTTTTTGATCTCCCATGCTGCTGATATAATTCTTAACTCTTTTACAAAGAGGATGTGAAAAGCTCCAATATTGAGAATTAACATCCTGATTCAGTTAGGTAGTAAACCGTGTGCTTAATTGGAAGCAGTAGTTATGTTGTAGCAAATGGGATTTCTTGCAAGCACTAAATTAGAAATGTACTCAAATACCTTGCTGGATTTCAGCCTCAGTTTGCATATTGCACTCTTACTAGTAAACAGCATTGTATCGTATGTCAGTGTCATATGGCATAACTCAACCAGCATTACATGCAGTAAACTGAGCAGAATTGCAAATGAGAAAGGAACCAAATTTCTGTACAGAAGGCAGGGGGTTAATTAAGGGCCACATTGGAGTTTTTATTTTGATCACAACACAAAATTAAATATAGGTTGCATGGTACGTTAGTGTCTGTCAAAGAATGTGGCTCTGGCCAGGCAATTAGCGGGGGCAAAATATTTTAAATGAATTTTCAAATAGCTTCCTCCAGTCATTAAGCACAGTTATCACACCCACGTTTTTGTAAATGTAAAACACTGAAGTTCTCAAAAGTCTGTTCTCCATAGTGGCTTTTATTGATGATCCATCTGAGCTTCATTTCCTAACTGAAAACCCTTGTCGGTCAATTTATTCCAACATAACACTATTTGGTTGGGTAGTTATTAATCCTGTAATTGTTCATGGCATGCCAGAAATAATTCAGCTAATTATTACAATATGTCTTACTTTGCCATGGTTATATATGTCAAAATGTCTTCTGCACATATTGGAAAAAATCAGTTTCCTAATGTAACTGAAGATATAAAAATTGATTATTAATTCACCAAAAAAAAAAAAAAAAAGGAAAATCGCATATTTTTCTCTGCTCTACACATAATTTCTACTGGTCTGAATACATTTTTGACAAATAGTCTGCTGCTAACTTTAATTGATCTATGAATAGCACTATGCAGCACAACCTAAGTGTACTGCCCTCACTGAACATTAGTTTCAATTATAGGACAACTATTACAGAACGTGCTGGTTCATACTAGAAAAGGACTTCATTTTTCCCCAGTTCATCTTAGATTAAAAAAATCCCAAACTACTGAAAAGTTCAGATTAAGAGGTCAGCTATCTTGGCAAAAAGGAAAAGTAATTGATAAACATGTTATTTATTAATTACAATATAGATACTGCAATGCAGTAAAAATGCATATTTGTGCATGAAATGTACTATATTTAATTATGTGCTGCTGAATTCCCATCAATAAAGTGCATTTGGTTGGTTTTTGTATTTTTCACATTTGACAACATCTCTGATTTCAGTGAAGTCCATCTCTGATCTCTCTCTGGCTTAGTTACAATACAATCAGGCACTTATGGACTGAAGTACCTTTTCAGTTCACAATAGATGCAAGAAAATTGGAAGCACAATGAGAATCGGAGTATTTGTTGGTTTATAGTTCTCATTATCACATTTCTATAGTACAAAACAATGTTCTTAGATTGTATTCTGCTGGGGCAAAGAAGATCCCTAAATCCTGATTAATGAATGACTGTGTGTACACAGACTAGTACAATATTTTACACAGTGGAGTTCCATGCTGTGGTATACTGAAGCAAAACAGGATATTTGAAAATGATAATGTTGTTTATGTTCCACCAAGAGACTTATCCAGAGTCATGTACAAAACAATCTTGAGAAGCTTCTGGAGATGATTTTTTCTTTTTTTTTTTTTTTTTTTAAATAGCTTTGAAGCCAAAAGAAGAAGGAATGGAAAGATATTCTGAAAGAACAAAGCAACTCAAAATTAGCAATGGAAATCAGCATAAATAAACCTGTTATTTTGACTGACAGGTGCTACCTTGACCAATAACGGAGTTTATCACGGAAGTCCAGAAGTACTGTGATAAATCAGAATGAGCCAGACTTGGTAGCAGCTACTGCAGCAAACTACTCTGCTCTGAAGAAGACATGTAACCTAAAGCAGACAGCTGATTTCAGTGACCAGACACAGTGAAGATATTTTTTTCTGAGAGATTTGTCAAGGCACCAAATCATTTGAACCTCTTGGCTGAGTAAGTCTTTGAAAAAGCTTTGAAATTTACATTCATCTTTGACACACACAGCCAGAAACTTGATAGTCTGTGTGGTTTATCTGGACTATGCAGATACTCTTAATTTCAGAAATTCGATGGGAGTTAGCTTTCTTTTTTTTTTTTTTTTTTCTGATGCTTCTGAGTAGTGTCTCACTGGGAACCACTGTCATGCCTTGAGTAACCTGTACTAGTGGGAGGTGTCCCTGCCTATGGCAGGGGGTTGGAACTAGATGATCCTTGAGGTCTCCTTCCAACCTTACCATTCTATGATTCTATGATTCTATGATGTTTTGGTATTCATTGTTATGAACAGGAACGAATGCAGCAAAAAGGCATCAACTCTCAAACAAAAGAAATCAGAAAAGCCAGATGCTAGAAACTACAAAAAACATTAGGAACAAAGCTAAAGAAAGAGAGAGCCATGACAACAGTCTGCCTCTAACTGAGCATAATTCTAAATTAGTAATTTAAAATGCTGTACTGTCTAGACGCCGTGAGTACTGAGGTTAAATTTCTTCTGTCTGTTTTCCCTTTCCCATTTGTAATGGGACTACCATTCAATACTTTCCCATTTATATGATACTATTTATATATATAGATATAAATATTTTTTTCCCCCTAAGTAAGGATATTGTGCACTAGCAGGATATTCAGAGATGAGGAGATGCAGATCTACAAATGCATGTCATCCTCAGCGTCATAAAGCACAGATCAGATGCTCTTACTCAATTGAACTTGTAAAGTAAGAAAGCATTCTTAGGAGCACTTCAAAAGGGAGCTGCCTAGAAAATAGAAAAATAATTCCATTCTTCTACACGTTTTGATACTTCCATCTTTTCAGCTCTAAACTAAGAAAAAGCTTAAATTTGCAGATATCTCATAAAATTGTGATGAAAGTATTCTGAATTTTTGAACATAAAATCATTTCAAGTTGGATATAAAAACACATAGCTTAAAATAATGTTAGAAATTATTATTGTTAGTAGTAACCGTAGAGCATCATAATACAGCACACAATATTGTGTGAAATCATATAAAAAATAAACTTATTACTTGACATAGGAACAATTAAATACTCATTATATCAAATAATATGATTGAAAAATACATGAATGCTAAGCTAATGTATAAATAAAATGGTTAATGAAGTTGCCAGTTGTCTGGACACAGTAGAAATGAACTGACAAAGTCAGAAAAAGGTCTGTAAGTTTTCCTATTTATTTTTTCATAAGCTATGTTCCCATAAAAGAATTCAGCTTAAGCAAATCCACATTTTCCTTTCAAAAAGTACTGCTAAAAATGTTTCAATTTCTTTTTCTGGAGAGCTTATGATGTTTGCAAGTTCAAAGAAAACAGCAGTCAGGTCAAATAAGATACTTGTTAGAAGTACCTAGTCTTATCTCTGCTTCAAATTGATCATGTTTCTTCAAAAAAAGCCCACTCTGCTATGAAAGCAAATTGAAAAGTAGGAGATAGTCCATATTACACTTGCACTGTGTTTGGCTAGAATTCAGCACTCATTGGCTTAATTGTGTTGAACCAAGGTCTTAAGGATGTTGCACAGTGGACATGGGAAATGTTCATGAATATAATTTCCTTTGCCAACTTCATGCTGTTACCTACTGCAGCCAGTTCAAGTCATTGCTTATGCAGGAACAGAAAAATAAGTGTGTATCTATTTGCATATAGATTGTATATCTGCCAAAGTGAACAACTTAGAAGAATAAGACTAGCAATTTCTACTGCTCATGTTGGGAAAGAGCCTTTCATTCAAAACATATGCCTAAAAACTAGGTGGAGCACTGGTCTGTTCTTTGTTTTGCTTTAAACTTTCTCTATGACCTTGAATAAAAAATCTAGGATATTTTTTTTCCACCAAGGAGAAAGTCTGTGTGCACAGTCATAAATGTGCTGCTCTAATTGTGCAGAGTCTGAAACGAAAGGTCCTTTCTTTTCTGTTCTTCTTATTTAAAATAAGGTTAACATCACTCCTCCTAATTTGTTTTGTAATAATGAGTATGGTGTTGTGTTGATTCATTAGTTTACCTTGTTGTGCAGTACTTTGAAAACCATGCATTTTTTTTTGACAGTTATATATAATTATCATCAAAGGCAGGTAATTTTTCTTCCTTGATCTATTCTGCTACATATTTATGCCATTGTTTTTATCATGATATCAGGAAAGTAAATTATTTTTTATTATTTTTTTAATTTTGTGTGTATGTGTATATGGAGCTGATAAGGAACTTTGAGGGTGTTCAAGGGAAGGGAACACTTCTTCAGTCCTGGATCAGGAGCCACATCTGGACCAAGCCTGAGCAGGTACTGTCTTTTCCCTACCAGGTTTCTGTTCTATCCTGTGAATATGACCATGTGGTACAAAGTAAGCCATGACAAACTCCATCAAATCCATTCCACTGATTTAAATAATCATGGAGCCAACACTGGGAAACACAGGGAGTGCCTCAGTTCCATGATTTAGGTAGAGTTTCTGGACAAAATACTAATACCTACCTGTAGAGGACCCCAGTGAATGGCAGTGGACTGAAACTTTGGAGACCTGGATTCTGGCTCTCTGAAGTACCCCTAGCAACTCATTTGCTATCTCTGGGTTTTGACACATGAAAAATGGACAAATACCAACGCACTTGGAGAACTGAGAATGAAAACCTTTGTCAACTATTGTTAATGTTATGTTGCTGCTGTTGTTATTAGTTGAATTCTGAGAGAGAAGGTAGATATTCTCAGAGCTGATGGATATGATGGAAAGCTTTTGGTGATCCTGGAGGCATCCACCAAACAGACAGCAATAGCTACCCAAAAATGCTAATTTATTGTCACCAAAATTGCTCAGCACTCGTGATACAATTACATTACAAGTTTGGATGTCAGTTGGGAATATACTATTACACAACTAATGAAGATTTAACCTTAAGCTTAAAGGAATATTCTTCCTAGAAAGATGAACCAAAATATGTGTGTAGGCACTCATAAAGCAAAAGTTTCCCACTCAAGGCTACCCAAATTACATACTCCACACCCACTAAAGTGTGGGTGAAGACTCAAGCAATCCACTGAATTACCCTTAGATAGTGTCCCATTATAAGGGGAGAGGATTCTACTGCCAAGTTGCTTGTTTCGAGAATCATAGAATCATAGAATCATAGAATGGTAAGGTTGGAAGCAACCTCAAAGATCACCTAGTTCCAACCCCCTGCCATAGGCAGGGCCACCTCCCACTAGTACAGGTCACTCAAGGCCTCATTCAACATGGCCTTGAACACCTCCAGGGGGGAAGCAGCCACAACCTCCCTGGGCAACCTGNATAGAAGAAGACAACTCAAAGTACCTCTGTAGCAGGACTCCATTTATACATGTCATGTATGCACTGTTGTAAATTTTAACTAGTGGGAGGGTCAAGCCCACACAAAATCAGAGTAAGAACCTGGGTATAGATGCACCAGTTAATGTCTGGAAGGCACCAAGATGATCTCTATCAGTCTTTACCAAGTCTTGGCCCTTCGTACGGTGTCTGTCACTCTACTGTGTTCCTGTCAAGGCGTTGGTACCTAGAACAGATGGGTCTCTGTATGAAGAGAAGTAAAATGCATCAAAACCCAAACCTGCCCCATAAACACCAGATGGTGTGGGAGAGATTCTCCCATTCTCATTTAAACTTGGGAGATTGCACCAGAGACAGTGATATTGCTTGGAAAGGAAGTTCAGTGTTAATATTGAGTAAGTGTGAAAGATTCTGGCCTTTTCACTGTTAGTGCAGTTATTAAACTGTATTTTTCTAATATGAAAGAAAAATTCAGGTTCTCAGTGTGCTGGAAATATCTAAACTGCAGTTATCTGTAGCACTTTTACTGACTTTATCTAACCTACGTTATAAACATTCCCATGGTTTTTGTCCCAGAAAAGCTTCAGGCATCAACTGTGTTTGTGACCTAAGTGTAATCTCAAACTCGCTTTCAATTATTTCTAGCCCAAGAGGCCTGGACTATACAAACGTAGTTTGAAAACCTGACAATACCTCATATTTCTATTTTTCCTGTTTGATACAAGTTATACATAAGGGCCATTTCAGGGCAAAACGTTTGTCTTTAATATCTGGCATGCTAGTATTTCAGTTTTTATGTACTAGCCCAGAAGCTTTGTTGAACTTGGAGATCATTGTTGCAATTATTATTTATAGCTTATATTACCACAAAACTTTGGACAGCCAGGCTCCATTTCTGCTAGGTACTGCACAAGAAAAGCACAAAACGCTCCCCACCAAACTGAAACAAATCCTAGTGTAGTGTGGACACTTCAGGATGCCCTGGTGCCTTCATTTTCTTTCCTATTCTACATGTTACACAGACATTAAGGATACTTTGGAATAGAGAGAAGATGCACAGTCATGATAGAGTGAAAACTTTTAAATAGGTGTAAATTGGTATTTTTATCTGTACAGTGTCTGTCTGTGAAACTTCACTTAATTTTAATTTCATTGGCCTCCTTTTTCAAATGTAATGTTGATGTTTTCTGTGATATTTTTACTGACTGATGTATAAAATAGGATATATTGTATTTCATAACAGGTTTTTATGCTTGCCAAAATAGACTGTACAAAACCTAATGGTAAATATAGATAGTTTAGTCCTGTCTTGAAGATAGAGTACTAAGAAATTGGGTCCATCACTGTCATTTTTCTCAGAGATTCTTCTCATCTGTCACAACACAGTAGTTATGAAAAATGAAACCATAAATTCAATTTAGAGGGCAATTTGCAGCTAATCTTTGGAGTAATTCCAGTGTGAATAATGCAGCAATTTGGATGCATGGTCAGTCAATTCTGTCTCTGATTTATTAGGATTTAAGATTTTTTTCCCCTTTCATTAATGATAATTACCAAAGAAGAGAAAATAATTTCTCAAAAATTATCTGTCTTCACATCTGTGGTCTCAGTTTAGAGAAAGGCTGCAATGTTGTTTAAACTTATTATTATAGGAGGGGGGAAAGCTTTTTACAAAAGATATATGAGGTATTTAAATTCAGAACTGTATCTCTTTACAGCACATGTGTGAACTGATCAGCACTGGTTTATAGCTGCTTTTATATGACTCCCATTAGAGCTAACATTTTGAATATCTCAGCATAAGGACACTGGGATTTGCTATTGATTTTCCACACTTCTTACACCTTGAAGATTGCATTAAAATCCAGCTCAAGCAAGAGTGACATTTTTTGTTCCTATTTAAAAGTCAAATTTATTATCTGAGGCTTTTTCTACTTATTAAATCCCAACTTTTTCTGATACATTATTTATGTATATTTTTTTTCTGTATCTTTCATTCAGTTCTCAAGGTCTTCTCTTGATTTTAACAGGCAGCATCTACAACAGATACATACAACAGATATTAGCCGAATGTTTGTGCCTCTGTATTGCTAATGGTGTGGAGGGAATACCAGAGGGAAAATCAGCTCATTTAACATTGGCTTTGAGCTTTATTCAAAGTTTTTAGACACCTAGAGAAATACTTCTTATGAGGTAAATGCCTTTGAAAACCTCTAGAGGAACATCTCAAGCTATGTGCCTTGACTTACCATGCCTTCAAAGCCTCCTTCCTCTTTTCAGTACTGACAAAGGAATGAGGTACTTCAGGGGTGTTGGTTCTTAAAGCACTAGAGTACCTGATAGTCAAAGAGATTGAAGCCTACCCTTGCTCCTCATGCCTGCATATATATGACCTTCTTAATTAGATTTATGTCAAATAACTCTGTTATCACACCACAGTTCCTTGTAGGGAAAGCATTTCATAATTAGGACCAAAGAAAGTGAAGTGGGATTGACATCACCTTCCAATCAGACCAGGATGCTTCAGACTTAGCCCACAAACAAAGTTTTTGTTTATACATCCAAGTTCCTTTCAACCATGGATTCCTATTTCTACCAAAGCAATGGTCTTTCTATTTATTTTGTGTTAAAATGCTGCAGAGTTAATTTGCCTACTTCAAAGCATCAGGCTCTGAGCTACAACAGCTAAAGCCTGAGATGCAATTCACAAATTAGTGCATCCTGGTTTTCTAAAGGTAAGAATGGTGCTTCAGTCCCAAATGATGCATATATACTTTGTTTCCTGACAGTATTGCAGTTAGGTGTCCAAAAAAAGAGATCAGTGGAGACATACTACTATTTCCCCCATGTTATTAAGTATTTTGAGTTTTTAAAATGTGTTATAAGAGTTTCTACCTCTTTGCTTTTATTTACAATTGTGTATAGCTATTTTGTTGTTTATTTTTGCACCAGACAGACTAGATTTCATATAATGTGGAAAAAAGCTTAAAAAGACAATTACCTATTTTTATTAAAACTGGAAAAACATGGACTTGATGGGTGGACCACTCTCTGGATAAGGAATTGGCTGGATGGTGGCACACAGAGAGTGGTGATCAACAGCATAATGTCCACTTGGAGACCAGTGACAAGTGGCATCCCTCAGGGGTCAGTGCTGGGACGAGTGTTGTTTAACATCTTTGTCAGTGACATGGACAGAGGAATCAGCGCACCCTCAGCAAGTTTGCAGATGACACCAAGCTGTGTGGCACAGTCGACTTGCTAGAGGGCAGGGATCCATCCAGAGGGACCTGGACAGGCTGNGTGAGGGTGGTGAGGCACTGGCACAGGTTGCCCAGGGAGATTGTGGCTGCTTCCTCTCTGGAAGTGTTCAAGGCCAGGTTGGATGAGGCCTTGAGTGACCTATACTAGTGGGAGGTGTCCCTGCCTATGGCAGGGGGTTGGAACTGGGTGATCCTTGAGGTCCCTTCCAACCTTACCATTCTATGATTCTATGATTCACATATTTCCTCATACTAGACAGTGACCTTTATAAAACGGGTCTGTAAAGCCGTGAACCCAGAAAAGATTTTTGATTGCTGAACAAAATGTGTATTTGCCTCCCCTAAGCACATCATCTTTTTATACTTCTGAGAATAGTTTAAACTGGTTTCACAACAAATTCACACACTTGCAAGAATTCTCGAATCATCATACCACGCTAGTGTTACTTGAAAAATAAAATACTTGTTTTGTTTGAATAAATGTCATTATACAAGTTTTAGTCACAGAATATGTTTCTATGAATGATCTTTCTCTTCCCTCCCCCTCCTCTTTTTTCATTTTTTTAACAGATTTTATTTTTCAGGTATGCATTTTAGTCTTACAATCCACTGGTCTTTTTTACTTCCCCTCAGCTAAAGGTCAACCCTATTAACAATTCTGTGTGAAGATGTCAGAGAACAGTATTTTACTCAAGTGGTGCAACTCTATAGCTTTAAATCTTCACAACTGAAAAATTCTGTATAGCCTTCTTAGTGTTGCAATTATGTTTGATAATAACTTCTGACTGCATCACAATTTCCACCATAATTACAAAAAACATCTTGGTGAAGCAGTATTTAATTTCTTATTAGTCTAAGTAGTTTCCTTCAGCATGTCTAATTAAGATATGGAAAAAAATCTTATTTATTTAGTTCCGGTTCTCTGAACATTTCAAATCTTCCCAACTGCAGTGAAGTTGATGATTGGTCTGTGAAGTGGGGCCACTTCTGAGGTAGAACCACCTCACCTGTCAACTTCCAGAAATTGAGAGTTGTTTTTTTTTCTGCCTCTAGTTTCCATGCCAAGGACTTCTGATGACTTGCTTTGTCTGCAATGCAGTTCCACGCACTTTGACAGATATCTGGTGCCTTCAAAGCATCTGTGGACATGCAATATGTGAAATATTGCCTAGGTACATGGGACTTGCTGAGAATGTACAATGAACATTCAGCTAGCAGCTCAGTGGACTTCATAAAATCCAAAGCTTACCAGTAATAGTGAAGTTCTGCAGATGATATGGGGACTATGGACAGGTATGATGCTTGTATAAGAATCTGGTCCTACTCGGTGTGGCCTTGACTGATCTGGACCACTTCTATGTGCACTAGTCTACACAGACTGACAAGCAGTTCTCTTCCACCAATACCTTTAGACTCCAGCTAAGCAGAGAGTGTGAGCTGAAAGCAGAGTAACTCTTACATTGGAATCTCAAAGCAGGTAATATATTGTAGAGCCAATCTACAAGAGATCTGGGCTTTGTGTTAGCACTGTAAAAGAAAACAAATGGGAGGGAAAAGGGGATGCTGTACAATGTTTTTCAGTTTGATTTCTCTCTCCAATACATGCCGCCTGCTAGGTTAACTTTTTTTCTAGTTGAAAACCTTTTAAATAAAATCTAACAGGCTGTATGGCAAGCTACCTCATAAGAAATCACCGAAGCAGGGGATGGACTGCTCCTTTCAGCTCCCTGCCAGGTCTGTAAGGTCTGAACAAAGTGCAGCGTGGAAGCTTGGATTTACTGTGACATTGTGCATTGCGTCAGTTGCAGAATAACCTTAAATTGCTTTAGGCAAATGCTTCTGGGAATGTTACTCCATTGTTCATTTATTGAGGGGTTTAAAGTCTTCATTAGTCAAAGGATAAATACACCTGTGGAATTAATTTATCAAATTAAGAGTTGTGTTGTTAAGCTGCATTCTTTCAATTGATTTTCTTAACAATGACTTGAGGTGTGTAGCCTAAGTGAGACCTGCTTAAAAAAAATATGGGATTTCTGTAGACGCACATTAGGTTTGAGATGGATTCACAGTGTGCGTGAAATTACATTTGAAATTAAATTATGGATGGTAATGTGTGCATAGTATTCTCAGCTGAATGTCTTTAAGTGTAAAATAAAAAATTACATGGGTTATTTTATTTCAAAACACACATAAAGACTGCATTTTGTACCTAGACATCATCAATTGATTGGTTTTAAGGAACTGGAACAAGTATTTCTATCACTCTCTAGTACAAGTTATGCAAATATTTGTATGTTAACTGAAAACAATTGTTCAAAACAATTTTTCTACTTCACATGAGATGTTGAGATTTTCAATTTTCCCTGAGTCTGATATTTTTTAAATCAAAGTTTTCCCCAAAGCCCTTTGTAAAGCAAATTGTAAGGCATATAGAAACCCTCTGTGACTGGCAGAGGAGATTGTTGTTTCTGCTATGCAGCCACTCTCAATTGAATATAGACAGCTTCACTATGTCAGATGAATCACAAAGCACCTACCTCACTGTATTGACTCTAAAGGGTATCTAGATAAAATGCAAGTATTGCAGTTTCTGTAGGTGTCAAAGTGAGGTGAGATAAATTTCCCCTTACATGTCCTACTGCAACATTGTAAAATGACCAAAATATTCAAGTATAAATGTAAGGGTAATTACTACTTTATATATGGAGAGGTATTTGATATATAGTACACTTCGAGCCCAATTCCTTATTTCAAACATCCTCTTCAGAGACTTGAAGGATGAAAATAATCAAAGCAATCAGGTTTATGTTCATCTTATCTAACTGAAAACATCTAACTAGTTTAACTTACTAATTAAGTTAAAAGCTTAATTGGCCTTGTAATCAATGGTGACAGGCGTCTCCAGAGTCACATCTTTTAAGATGGCTGAATAATCCTCTGGAGGTACTTCTTTTTCTAGTGACTTTAAGGTAGCACAGAATAACAAGGAACATTAGCTGAATCTAGTTTCCTGAAACTCATTTAAGTCCCAAGCATCAATTTAATTGTCCAGATTTTCAGGACTGACTAAGCTTAAGGCCATCTAAATTTATTACTATCTCTGTATTTAGCCTGAAATCTTCCTGAGCACCTAACTCTAGGGACTTATGCATGTTCATATTTGGGACTTAAGCACTTATTTCCCACTAAAGCTCTTCTTCAAGTCATATTTCAACAGCTCTATCTACAGCACAGGAGTAACTTGCTAGAAAACATCTGGAGTGTGAGATGCAGTTGCCTAACTCCTGTGCAGTTAGACCACTCATCACAGAAATATGAGTTGGCAAGTAGGATCTTCTTAGCCAGGAGACTGAACCTCCATGATTTGTGTTGTAGGAAGGTGTGTAACCACCTCAGAAGCAGCCTCCACAAGTATATAGATGTATACCCTTCCTCTTCACACTCTTCCCCTACTTCAGTGTGAGGTACCTCCACAAACTTCTCCATCATGAGTCCTTCTGAAGGGCTTTAGTTCTTCAAGAACTGCTCCAGTGTGGATCCTTTTCACTTGTACTTCCACAGGTTATAGTCCTTCAGAAACAAACCGATTCAGGCTGGGTTCCCCATGGGTTATAAACCTGCTTCAACACGGTCTTCTCTCTCTACAGGGCAACAGTCCAGCCAGAAGCCAGCCCCAGTGTGGACTTTCTATGGGGTCACAATCTACTACAGGCATGTACACCTGCTCTCGTGCGGGGTCCTCCATGAGCTGCAGGGGGATATCTACTCCACCATTCACCTCCATGGGCTCTGCAGGAGCAGTCTGCCTCAACATGGTCTTCACCACATGCTGCAGGGGAATTTCTGCTTTGGCACCTGAATCACTTCCTTCCTCTCCTTTTTCACTGACCCTGGAGTCTGCAGAGTAGTTTGTGTCATTCCTCCTGCTGGCTGCTGTTGCACAGCTGTTTTTATTCTCCTTCTTAAATATGTTATCACAGATGTGCTGCCACCTTGCTAGTGAGCTCAGTCTTGGCCAGCAGTGAGTCTGACTCAAAGCCAGTGGGAATTAGCTCTATCAGACATAAAGGAAGCTGTTGGCATCTTCTTACAGTCTGTAAGCCACTGCTACAAAAGCCTTGCCATGTAAACCCAGTACAAAGCAATGGCATATACTACTCTGGTAACTGTGATGATAGCTGAATATATTAGGCCACAATGGCATCTATGCTGAGGCTGCTGAACTGTACCCTCCAAATAAAATCAAAGCAACGGTGCTCATTACAGCTTTCTGTCTCTAAAAATAAACATTATTTTTAATATAGAAAATTCTAAGCCTAGAAATGCAGATTTTTAAGTCATCTGTCATGTCTGAATTCTGACTATATGAACCAATGAAGGATGAACTCACTGTGAGAGTTAGAAATCAAGCTTCTGCTATACACTAATATAACTACAGCAGATGGAAGGCTTTAGAACACATTTACATTAAACAGTCACTTTTTAAAGTTATGATAAATAGAAACTCTTGGAGAAGGGCTACAAAGATGACCAAGGAGCCTGCCTTCTGTAAAAAATATTTTTTAAAAAATTAGCTTGTTTAGCACAGACATGCATCAAGGAAGAGTAAGCAGCAGGGAAAAAAGATCTACTTAATCTAAGGAACAATTGTGGCTTAAGTACAAATGTATGTAAGCTGGACGCGAATAACTGTGCTCTAAATTAGATGGGTGGGTTTTTTTTCGATCAGTATAATGATTTTCAGAACATCCTTCCATGTGGATGCCAAGTTGACTAGTGACATCAAAACTCCCTACTCCCCTCTGTTCTTGTCCAAAGGTTTAAAAGCAGAGGATGGTGAATTTATGAATGATATCATCTGCTCTGATTGGCTGTGGTAGCAGTCAGTGAAATCCCATAGCTGAGTTCTTACTGCTAAATAAAAGAGGATCAAAAGTAGATGGATATGGACTAGATGGATATGGACTAGCTCATCCTCTCATTGTTGAAGTTCAATCTCCTCTAAGTAGACTGTCCACATGGCATGGCACTTGGTATTGGTCTCCTCTGTAACCTATGTGGTGGCCCTAGGAAATAAAAGCTGTGTTGTGTGAGCTTGAGGTTATTTTTTTTTTCCAGTTTAGAGGAACTGAAGTGATCTGAGGATTGTGCTGCAACCCATCAGAGTGATGTTTTATAACATGGAATAGGTATGTGCTGCATACTTGGTGTTCACTATACAACAAACTGTACCTGAGGTTTCACAGGTTGCTGAACCTTTTTGATTAGTGTTTGTATTTGTTCAGCTATGTGTAATTTACTCTATTTGGTTTATATGGCAAGGTTTCAGTGGCAGAGATCTACAGAAGTGGCTTTTGTCAGAAGCTGCCAGAAGCTTCCTTTATATCCAATAGAGCCAGTACCAGCTGGCCCCAAGACAAACCTGTCACTGGCCAAGGCTGAGTCCATCAATGATGGTGGTAGTGCCTCTGTGATAACATACTTTAAAAGGCTAAAAAAAAAAATCCCAACGCCCCCCCCCCAAAAAAAAACCAAACCCAAAACAAAACAAAACAAAAAAAAAACCACACCAAAAAAACCAAAAGCTGTGTAAAAGTGATTGTAAACAGAGAAAGGAGTGAGAATACGTGAGAGAAACAACTTTGCAGACACCAAAGTCAGTGATGAAGGAAACTGAGGAAGGTACCAGAGCAGAGCTTCCCCTGCAGCCCATGAAGACCACGTTGAGGCAGGCTGTTCCTCTGCAGCCCATGGATGTTAAGGGTGGCATAGATATATGTTTGCAGTCCACGGAGGAGTCCATGCCACAGCAAGTGGATGCTCTGGAAGGATTCTGTGATCCCATGGGAAGCTCTCACTGGAGCAAGCTCCTGACAGAACATGTGGACCTGTGGAGAGAGAGAATTTCATACTGGAGTAAATTTGGTGACTTTTCTTGTGACATCATAGGGAACCCATGCCGGAGTAGTCCATTGGTGAAGTACTACACCCTGTGGAAGGGACTCATGCTGGAGCAGTTCATGGAGAACTGCAGCACATGAGAGGGACTCCACACTGGAGCAGGGTAATGAGGGATGAGGAGTCCTCATCCTGAGGCAGAAGGAACAGCAGAGGCAATGTGTCATGAACTGACTGCAACCCCACTTATTGTCCCCCTGAACAGCTCATGGATAGGAGGCAGAAAAATTTGGAGCAAAGTTAAGCCTGGAAAGTAGGGATTGGTGGGATGAAGGTGTCTGAAGATTTAGTTTTAATTTCTCATTATCCTGCACCAATTTGATTGACAATAAATTAATTTCCACAAGTTGAATCTAGCTTGATAACTGCGATGTGACCTTATCCTGTCCTTATCTTGACCAATGAGCCTCTTACTATGTTTTCTTTAACCTGCTAAGGATGTGGAGGAATATAACATCTTGGTGGACACCTGGCATCCAGCCATGTTCAACCTCAGTGGCCATCAGATCTGTCATAGAAAACTGGGGACCTCTATTCTTTAGCTGGTGACCATCCACAAATGACCTCATACACTACCTGTCAAAACTGCGGGGAGCGTGTCACTTCCAGGGGAATGTGGATGGAGGAAACCAAGCCTATTACAATCTCCTCCATGCCATCTCCTGGAATCTGACCTTGGTGTGAGAGATACACCAATTCTTCCCTTCTCTTGGAGACAGCTAGTTGCAACAACCCAAAGAAGCCCAAAGTGAGGAAGCTAACAGCAGAGTGATGTGGGTGATTACAGGTGTAGTGCTTGATCTTCCCTGATTCTCTTTTGTACAGCTGTATTAGTATAATTGCCTGGGTGAAATTCATTACCCTTAATAGAGGTGTGTTTGAGAAATTTATAAAAAGGTTTAAAAGTTACAGATAAGTTGGTAACCATTCTAAGTCTAAAGTGGTACAGAAAGTATTACTAAAAATAAATTAATGTCAGTAAGAAAATTCATCTTCTTAGACTTAAAATTATAGTCTTTATTTAGCCACTGCCAGCTCTGCTGGTATAATATCATTAGTCTAAGTAGTTCTATGGATGTATGANACTCACACAGCTGGTATGTAATTTACCATAAATAATCAGAAGGAGCACTGCTGAACCCTGTTAGCAGGGTATTTGTGCTTTTGTGTGTAAGTTCTATTTGAGTATCTATCATATATACATCACTTGGGAATAATTAGAGATTTAAAAAATTAGTTACACATTTGCGGCAGTTAAATGTGAGTATGAAGGGCAGTAGAGGTTTGAAGAATGACTTCAGTTCTGAGAAAAGAGATAAGGGTTGTGTGCAAAGTTGTGCTTCCAAAATTAGATGTAAACCCAGTATCTGAATAGAGTTTTTAATAAATGTGTCAGGAGGGGAGACAGGNGTGAGACTGCAAGTACTTCTCATGAAACATACAAACTTCTCAACCATACGTGCTGATTTTTGTTGAATTTCAGCAAGTTTTTGATGACAGAAGTGGCTACAGACTCTACCATGAAGGTAAACTGACTTTGCTCTTTACACATGGCTGTTCCTTCTGTGAAGGGGAGCAGCCTTTTACTCTTTTTGCTCAGGCAACCTAGTGCTGTGGGCATGATGTATGTTAGTGGTGGCTTGAATCTGCTGGAACTGGAAGCTCTGTGGGCTAGCACTGCCTTTCTCTCAGGCCTGTATCAGCAATAGTGTGGCCAGCAGGACAAGGGAGGTTATTCTTCCCCTGTACTCAGCACTGGTCAGGCCACACCTTGAGTACTGTGTCCAGTTCTGGGCCGTTCAATTTAAGAGAGATGTTGAGCTACTGGAATGTGTTCAGAGAAGGGCGACGAAGCTAGTGAGGGGCCTGAAGCAGAACCCTGTGAGGAGAGGTTGAGGGAGCTGGGGGTGTTTAGTCTGGAAAAGAAGAGGTTCAGGGGTGACCTTGTTGCTGTCTACAACTACCTGAAAGGAGGTTGTAGCCAGGTGGGGGTTGGTCTCTTCTCCCAGGCACCCAGCAACAGAACAAGGGGACACAGTCTCCAGTTGTGCCAGGGTAGGTGTAGGCTGGATATCAGGAGGAAGTTCTTGACAGAGAGAGTGATTTGCATTGGAATGGGCTGCCCAGGGAAGTGGTGGAGTCACTGTCCCTGAAGGTGTTCAAGAAAAGCCTGGATGAGGCACTTAGTGCCATGGTCTAGTGGATTGGCTAGGGCTGGGTGATAGGTTGGGCTGGATGTGCTTGGAGGTCTCTTCCAACCTGCTTGATTCTATGATTCTATGATCAGTTCTACTCACACAGCTGGTATGTAATTTACCATAAATAATCAGAAGGAGCACTGCTGAACCCTGTTAGCAGGGTATTTGTGCTTTTGTGTGTAAGTTCTATTTGAGTATCTATCATATATATATCACTTGGGAATAATTAGAGATTTAAAAAATTAGTTACACATTTGCGGCAGTTAAATGTGAGTATGAAGGGCAGTAGAGGTTTGAAGAATGACTTCAGTTCTGAGAAAAGAGATAAGGGTTGTGTGCAAAGTTGTGCTTCCAAAATTAGATGTAAACCCAGTATCTGAATAGAGTTTTTAATAAATGTGTCAGGAGGGGAGACAGGTAAACTACTCTATATCTCTTCTTGCTGGAAGAAAATTCTCTGGTTTTTTTGGGTGAGGGGAAGAGTGAAGATGGGAGGAAAGAATAAAACCTAGCTTTTGAGTGAATGGGGTTGATGCACGCATAAGAGTGAAAACCAGAGGAAATGTATACTTTTGTGCTGAGTACCAAATTATTGCAATAAAGAGTACAAAATTGTAGTGTTAATAACAATGACTCATAGACCTGGGTGAATGGCTGCAATGATTTTTGCAGTTGCCTGGATTACATATGTTGCCACACATGGGCTCAACATACTTGAGTGTATTGAAACTGTCAGTAATGTTGATGATGAAAGATAAAACTTGCCTTATAATGCAGATATTTAATAAAAGGGTTGGTAGAAGTTTATGGGCCTTTTGAATGAACTTGAGTAGAATTCTGGTTTTGCAATGACATCATGAAAAATTTGTGGTGCAGTATGAAACATAGTAACACCCTTCATTTACAAAGGCAATTTTCAGCCAGGCAGCACCTGATGCTTCCTGCATGTTGGCGAGACAAGCATATCACAGCCCTTGTGTCTTTGACAATCTCTCTTCTTCAAATAAAATAAATGTTGCAATATAGAGCTTCTCTGTATCCCAGGTTTTGATGGCAGATTGTAATTAGTGTTTAGAGCATGTGAAATGAGACTCGGGGAATCTGCTGTGTATGGCTTGCAAATCTTGATTAATTTTTATAAAAATCTTTCATTTGGTGCCTCCATATGTGATGAGTCACCTAGAGCTGGCAAGATTCCTGACACATATTGCCCATTCTGTCTGAAAGATATCACAGATCTTCCAAAGGAAGGCTGTTAGGTAGTAGGAACTGAAAAGTGGTAAAACAATGCACATGCTAAGGAAAAGAGTTTAGCAGGATCTGGTTTGACAATGCCGTCTGAGGGCTTGAGAGCAGGGAGATACACACTGAATATAAGAACAAAGACCAAAGGTGCAAAAGTGGATTTAAAAGGATAAAGGCAAAAAAATCACAGGATCTTTGGCAGCCCACTTCAAACTCAATGCACAGAGACGTCCAGATGCCTTGCAGAGGATGTCCTATAGCTCATTGCTATATGATTTATTCAAGGGGGGGAAAAAAGCCACCTGAACAATATTAGTTATTTATACTAAAAATAAGACAATTTCTTTTTATAACATTTGGTTTTGATTTTCTCAGCAATTACATTCAAATTTTGTTTCATTGCATCACAGTTGGAGACAGACCTAATTATGTAGGGAGGTCAAATTCAATATAATAGGAAGCTGACTAGGGTGGGAAACGTGTGTAAAACAATTAGTACTCCAGAGAAGTTATGAGGAGAAAGAATCAGGACAAAAGACTTTTTAAGCATACTGATGCAAATCTGAAATTTACACCAAGATTTCTCAGGAATGCAGTCTGTCTATGATTTAAAGTGATTAGTTCTACAGATGTTGATAAAGTTTGTGTATTACATGTTCAACTGTCACATCTGCTGGAGTACATAATCAGCCCCATATATCTACAGGGAACATTGTCATTCCTATAGGGATTAATGTAGATTACAAAGTGCATTGCCATATTTTAAAACGTTAAAGATGAGCTGAGGAACAAACATTTATTTTTAACACTTTTTTTTTTTTTTTTTGGTGGTGGTGTATATGTGTGTGTCTGGTGTGTCTGGGGAAACCCAAATATTCTCTTTGCATCACAGGTATTTCATATGTCTTCGAGGCTGAAAAAATAAACTGTTTCTGCATTACTGTGTTATTATTTTTTTTCCCCCCGGTCATGCCTTTTTCTTTCACTTACGTTAGCAAAGTGTTTGCTCAGTCCAGGACTTAGATTGCTTCATCTGACTGAACAGTCTTCAAAGTATTCTCAAGTAAATTCTCTCTTTCCTTGAAATGTTTTTCCTTTCCTTATCTCAACATTAAATATCTTTGCATCACTCAGTCTACAGGGGGTACTAACAGCTGTCTCTAGAAACTAGCATCTTGTGTGTTTATTTCTGTAGTCCGTTCTTCATGTGATATCAGATAATACTTGCTAGGTGTGACATGACTGCCTTTAAAAAGAAATGAATCTTGTTTAAAGTTTTCAACATGGATTTTCTGCAAAGAAACAGATGGGAAATGTGGGGACCTTGTGAAAAATCTGTTGGGAAGACAGGAGTAATGAAGGCTGAGACTCAAAAGTAACTTGGGCTCTGTTAAGAAAATCCATAAAAGTCTATTTTACCCTCAGAAATGGAGTGGCAGTAACAAAAAACAAACACCACCACCCCCCCCCAAAAAAAAAAAAAAATCACAGGATTGCAGAATCACAGGATCACAGGAGTTAGAAGGGACTTCCACAGCCCATTGAGTCCAACTCCTCTGCCAGAGCAGGACCGTAGAATCTAGCACAGGTTGCACAGGAACACATCCAGATGGGTCTTGAGAGCCTCCAGAGAATGAGGCTCCACCACCTCTCTGGGGAGCCTGTTCCAGTGCTCTGTGACTCTTACAGTAAAGAAGTTCTTCCTCATGTTGAGGTGGAACTTTCTGTGCTGTAGTTTATCCCCATTACCCCTTGTCCTACCACAGGGCATAACTGAGAAGAGTGATAAGACAAGGGGTCATGAGTGTTTATTTAATACACCCTTAGAACAACTATTATTATGGAACAAGTAACCCTTATATTAAACTAAGAAGCTTGTCTGTGTACTGTGTGCTCTGATTCTGACCACTGAATCCTCTTAAATCACAAATCTGAATGACACTCCTAAACCTAGTATACAGGGTTTGGCTCCTAGGAGAGTAACACCTCCGAGAACAACCTAAGTTGTGTAAAACATGATTTAAAAATGTGAATTTGTTTTCACCTATCCTGGTTGTATTCCTTATGAGAAATTATCCTAATTTTACATAAAGCAAGGCAGGAAATGAGAAATTTTTTTTTTTTTTTTGCTTTTTTTTTTTTTTTCAGGAAAATTGAGGTGTTTAATCTTGACACTGCCATTTTTTTTTTTGCTATGAAATATGCAAACTATAATTTATTTACTTTTTAAAGTAGATTTTAAAAAGTAATTTAAAAATTTTGATCTGCCTATGCTGTTGAGGGAAATTCAACCTTCTTGACAATTTCCTACCCAAACCAACATTCCAGGAAAATTGACCTGATTTTACAAGGGTCTTGATGGTACTGCATATTCTGATGGAAAATGACTGTTTGGGAGTGTCCCTTTACAGTTTTGTTAATGAGTTAATGAAACGTTTGCTAAACAGGTAATGCTTACAGAATTGCATTACTGTGCTTCCTTTATAACACACTGATCTTGAGATTCATTATTTCAATTGTTTACTTTCCTGTTTTATAGCTAAAGTGAAACTAATCAAAGAATAAAAAACCAGTACAGAGTGCTATATTGGCATGCAGTTTATGTTTTCTTATTTGCAGATCCGCAAGCTTTTAAAAATGAAGCTGATAGAAAATTCACTGTTCTGCTGAAAGATGCTGGGAATTGCTCTCATTCCCACCAGGGAAAAGTTTTATATTTTGGTACGTGGCTTGACCTTAGTTTTTATTGCAATTAACTCAGTTAATAGAAGGAGAAAAACAAAACAAAACAAAAAACCTGTCAAGAAATTAGCTGTAAGATCAATCAGTTCATTACAAATAAATAAATAAATAAAAGTCACCCATTCTGTCTCTGCAATATATCACAAAGGGGAAAAGCGATTATAAAGAGGAAAAATAAAGTGATTACTGTGATTCATTATAAGTTGATGTAGTAAATTGTAGAAATGCTGTACTTGAAGTCATGATAACAAAAGGCACAAGTTGCTTATTAACCTCGGTATGTTCTGAATACTTCAAATCTGTCTTCTCAGGAAATGTATGACTTTGCCATATAACTTCTTATCTTTTTCATTGCCTCAAAAAAAGTAGAGCACTGAACTGGTAGGGATGGGTGTATCAAAAATAATTAAAGAAGTAACCCTCAGTTTAACATTAATGTCCTTGTGATAACACTATAGGATACCATCAGTGGCTAACAGGGAATTCTCATCATTGGTTAACTCCATTTTTCTTTTTTTTTTTTTTTCCTTTTATTTTGGTTTTGCCTGTTAAATGCTGTCCCTTTCTAACTGCTCAAACTCCCTTTCAAACTGTTGTTTGCCTTGCTCCAGCTGTAGACAGGTAATCATGTGCTGTGTGTGGCATGAGCATAGTGCAAGTACAGCCTTTGCCCCTTGGACTAGATGGAGAACATGTGGACAAAACTTCACCTTACTATTAGAAACAGGGTTATCTTATGTGTAGCTTAATCATCATTGACTGTTTTCTGCCAGGAAAAGGAGAATTTAGGTTAACCTGCTTTAGCAAGGTGGTTGGACTACATGATCTCCAAAGGTCCATTTAAGCCTCCAATATTCTGCATTTTTGAATTTTAAAGAAGGGCTTCCAGTAGATCATGGTTTTGATATTTCCATGTTCCCATGTTATCTGCAGAGCAGCCATATTCCAGGAATGTTCTGTCAAAAGGCTCAGTGAAATTAAGGTGTATTCTGTGTAAAGAGTCTTGGGAAGATACCTAGCTGGGTGGTGAACAGCTGGAGGGCAGCCCTGAGGAAAAGGACCTGTGGGGTCTGGGTTGATGAAAAGGTCAACATGAGCCTGCACTGTGCACTTGCAGCCTAGACAGCCAACCATGCCCTTGGCTGCATCAAGAGCAGCATGGCCAGCAAGGCAAGGGCGGTGATTCTGCCCCTTTACTCTGCTCTTTTCAGACCCAATCTGGAGTACTGTGTGCAATTCTGGAGCCCCCAACACAAGTAGGACATCGAACTGTTGGAGCAAGCTCAGAGAAAGGCCATGAAGATGATCAGAGGGCTGAAGCAGCTCTCCTGTAAGGACAGTCTACAAGAGTTGGGGCTTTTCAGCCTGGAGAAGAGAAGGCTTTGAGGAGACCTTAGAGTAGCCTTCCAGTATCTGAAGGGGGCCTACAGGAAGGCTGGGGAGGGACTCTTTACAAGGTCTTGTAATGATAGGATGAGGGGTAATGGGTTTAAACTGGAAGAGGGGAGATTCAAACTAGATGTTAGGAGGAAGTTCTTTGCAGTGAGGGTGGTGAGGCACTGACACAGGTTGCCCAGGGAGGTTGTGGCTGCTCCCTCCCTGGAGGTGTTCAAGGCCAGGTTGGACGAGGCCTTGAGTAACCTGTGCTAGTGGGAGGTGTCCCTGCCTATGGCAGGGGGTTGGAACTGGATGATCTTTGAGGTCCCTTCCAATCTAAACCATTCTATATGATTCTATGATTAACTGAAATGATACAAAGGTGCTATAAAGAGGAAAGGAATAACCTGGTATCCCTGTTCAGGATTACCCTATACCGGTGACAAAGGGTATTCCCACAAGAGGAAAGATTCTTCATCTTTAAGGGCAGAGAAACTCTGGAACTGCATGTTTAGGAAAGCTTTGGAGAATTCATCATGAGAATAAAAAAAAAACAAAAAAAAAAGTAGGCCAAGTACCTATCAGGAAAAAACAGTAATGAAACAAAAGAGTGGAAGGATGATCTCCCACAATTGTTTCACGTCTACCTTCTGTAATTACAGGATGGCCTTTTTATGTCCTTGTGGATGAGGGCATAGGGATTCAGTTCTTCCAAGCAAACTGCAGCTGCTCGTCAGTGTTGGGCTGCTGCTGTTCTCCAGGTCTGATTGAAGGAAGTGTGTGCTGCAGGCATGTCACTGTTTCCCAGTGTGGCACTCCCTAGATAACACAGTTTGGTCAGGTTTGGGTATATTTAAGGTTTTCCAAAGTGCGTACATGCATGGTACGTAACACTTGGTCCTGTGTCTTTTTTGCACTCTGCATAAAGTCCCTCGAGCCCTGTGACACAGTCCCTGAGTTTTCTTTGCTTGCACAGGCATACTAGCATGATTGATCTGACAACAAACTGGAGGGACCAGACTTTTATCTAGCTTCAGAAAGATTCAGGTATAACAGATTGCTAAGCATGCGAAAGCTGTTGAATTGAATAACTACCTGGGTGCTGAGATTTTTAAAACCACTGCCTCACTCTGAAAGGCAGATTGCCCTTGTTGGGTTCAGGCTCATGGAAGAGAAGAGTCACCGCTCCCTCCAGAGACCACCCAGTTTCATTTCTCTGATTGGAGCTCCCCCAACACAAAGGGATAAGGGATTTTGAATGAGACCACCGTGGGGTTACTTACACAGAGCTCCCACTGCAGTCTGTTCTAATCTCCCTGCGTCCCAAGTGATTACACATTAGCATTGCCATTTTCTGGACAATTTTAATGAAACCAGTGGCTGTAGCAGAGACAGATAGAGTTTCTTATCTGTATGGGCCTTTGGCAGCAACTTTAATAATTTGGAATTACATGAGTCTCCTGAGACATATGTTAAATATTTTCCTTTGGAGTATTTCAGAGCTGTATTATGCTAGTAAATTTTACTAGGGAGAGAGTGAGATAGCTTGTCTTTCTGTATGATACTCCAGCCTGCATGCTGGATTTCCATATGGTGTAAATACTGTTGCTTCATTGACTTCACAGTCATCTCCTACTGTGACACCATGTACACCAAAAATTAAGACTTAGTAAGAAATGTATGAGGGAAATGCAGCTTCTGTAAGAATCAGTATCATTGGGCCAGGGCAAACAACTTCCAAGAACAGCATGCAAGGAGATATTTATTCTCTCAAACCAGAGACTTTTGTCTGTATAATTACTAAAGTTAAAAGGTGGAACACCTTGCTGGATCTTAGCTGCTTACTTTTTTCATTAGCTTATTGGGATGCAAATGTTATGGCAGTAAAGACTAGGGGCTGCAGCTTAATTTCCCCCTCATATTTGGCTGTGAAACTGCCATCTATTCTCCATACACTTTGCATTCTTCTCTTGTCTTTTACAGATAGAATCACTGAGGTGAACTTAGTTTAGGGCTAACAATGAGACTGGTTACAGTTTTGCTAATTAAGAACCCCAGATTGTGCACTGCTTTTGAGTTTAATTGTAGAAGGTGGTCATGGTGTTAGTGTTTATGACACTTTTAATCATTTAAGCTAAAAGTATGCTACAGCTCAATTATTATTTTTTTTTTTAATTTGGCAATTTAAATTATTTGCTCGTGTTTGTAATCTCCAGACATAATTTCCTAGGACAGAGGTAGAAAATACCTGTAAAAAAGACCTTTTACTTCTAGAAGCACTCCTTTTTTATTTTCTAGCAGCCCACATTTGTTGACCTTCAGAACAGAGCCGTATGTATCACTGATTTTTTTTGGTTCAGTGGTTCAAACAACAAAAATGTCATTTTGGGTCAGTCTGAAATGAAAATTTGTTTGGTTGCTTCTCTCCCAGCTCTCAAGAATCAAAACTGAAAATTGTTTTGGATTGAAGGAAATACCTTGTTTGACCCCAAATAACTTCGGATAAATTTTATTCTGCTTTAGTAATGCAGGGGAAATTTGGGACCAAATACTGAATTCACAAGGGAAATTAATTCAGAACAAGTGAATGTATCCTGCTATGTTCTTCTGTTTACCTCCTTTTTCTTGTCCCTGGAATCTCCATGTTTGCAGCAGCTTTTGGGGAAGTGGGAGATGCAGTTTCAAATCCCCCCTCTCTCTGATTGTAAATATAGATTTTTCTATCTCTGTAGTATATCTATTGGTGCATTTCAGTCTCGCTTACTGAAGCTGTTCTACTTTTTGTAAATAATTGAGTATTCATTTTGACAGACAGGGAAATAAATGTGAAAGCCTGGTTCTTTAGCTTGCTGGTTATGACATTTTAGCTTAGAGCTATGAAAGTCAGTGGAAGCCCTTGCTTCAGCGATAGTTAACCACTTCTACTGGCTGCAGGGGCTTTGAAAAGAGAGATCATTCCTAGAAATACTGGGGGGCCTACCCTTAAGGATACTTTTGCTAATAAGGGAGATTCCAAGTTCAATTTCTGATGCACCCAGGGTAGAGGAGGAGAAAATAGCCCTCCAGCTACAAGTCCCTTCATGAGGGTTGGTTTCTCTCTGCTCTACAGAGTTCTCATAGTGCTGCTGCACTGTTTTTGCAAAGTTTATGAAATGTTATCTTGCTTTGTCTGACCAATAGTGTTTGTCTAAGCTGAGCTGAACTCACAGATTGTTTCAGTTGCTCCAAAATTAATCTTTCAGTCTCTCTTTCAAGAGACATCAAAGCAATGTCTTCCCCTGCTAATTCAGGGCTCTTCTTAGATTTAACTTGATAGGATTTTTTTTTAGTTAGGAGTGAAGGAAAGGTTATTTATGGAAATTATCAGAGTGTGCAGCTTGAAGATGTTTTCTGTATAAATTAAATTACAAACATTTCATTTTCAGTCTTGTTAGTCTTTGAGACAGTTTTATTTTATAAATAGAAATAATAAACATGATCAGAAAATGTTTATAAGCACTCTGAAGATGTAAAGTGCTAAAAAAAAAAAAAGAATGAGAAAACAGAAGTTCACACAAAAGGAAAAGTTTCCAAAATTTTGATGATTTGAAAGAAAATTTCCATTCTGAGTGTTCTAGAAAGTGATATCCCAGACTAAAGGCACACCAGGAAAGGATTTTAGAGACAATAGATTAGAACCTCCTGTATAATTATTTTGCAGTAAATAACTGAATACAAAATATTTTTAAGAGAACACATATTCAACACCCAGAGGACTGACAATAGCTATATGAGTCACTGAGACCACTCACTAGTAGTCATATTGCATAATGCAGTTATGCTATTGTGGCCAGGTCTAGAGGACACTTCCTTCAAATATCCTTATATCTGTTACCCAAAACTGAGTCCCAACACTCTTATATTAGTTAAAGACCCGAGTTATAACATTCCACAGGCCTTCCTCAGTGTTTTGTTTTTTAGGGACTCAGTAGAGCTACACTTTGGCATTATGGCCCATGCTTCAAAGAAAAGTAGAAACAGTGGTTCCATCAATTTAACCTGAGGAGAAAATGCCCCCTGAAATGTCATAGTTAATTAGTTAATTTATGTCCTAGAATGTGAATGGGACTACAGATGTAGAAAGCACTGCAAACCACTTACCTATCTAGGCCTCATTGCATCACACCTTATTTTAGACACTGACCCTGTAGAAGCTTACATCTGAGTTAGTCATAGAGTATCTTAATGAAAAATGTACAAAAAATAGCATTTCTGGAAGACTTCTGGTATTTTAGTATCTAACCTAGTTTGACATAGATTGAGTACTGGAAGTTACTGTAAAGCAAACATTTATTCTTGGTTCAAATATAGGCATCACAGGTATCCAGGTTTGAACAGATTTATTCCATCCATTTTAACTGAGCTTAGTTTATTACATAAGAATAGTTGGTCGCCTGCCTAAGATGTTTCCCTGGCACAACTGAGCCAGAGTTTCTTTGCATCATAAGTAACCTACCTTCATGAATTTTGTCTCCCTTGTTTTTGCCAGGTCAGGGCATGGCTGGCTAAGAAGGCGATGGAGGAGTTTGTTTTAGAGAGCATTGATTCTGAGAGACTCTAAGGTAATGTAAAAAGAAAAAGATTAAGAGAAATAGAAGAAAATGGAAAGGACAATAAACAGTTAGCTGTGTAAAATGTCCTATTATGTGATTTAAGATTATAGAGAAATAATAATCTTGAAGCGTAAAATGTACTGTTTTGCTTTATTGTTGAGAAACCCCAAATTTATCTACTCTAGAGTTTGAAAAGTCAATTCTTTAATGAACAAGAAACCCTGCTGGTGTTACATTCTCTCCCTTGTTTCTGTGGAGTTATATGCCAAGCTATTTTATTAAACTGAGAATGTATTACAATGCTATTTAAATTTTTGGAACCTTACTTTATTAAGGCTAATATTCAGAGGTTATTGGAAGAATGAGAAGGCAATTGTTTCAATCGCATTAAAGCAATTATGATGTTAACTCCAAGTTTTTCTTTCTTTTTTTTTTAATTCTTGCCTTACCAGAACCCTCTGCCAATCAAGAAAAACTCATTAGTCCAGGTAACTGTTTTTCTTGTGGAATTAAGTAAGCAGAACTCTGTTACATGTTGTCCATTAGCCCGAAGTCTTCTGTTTTTTCTTATGCAGAGCTTTTAGCTCCGCTTGGTATAACATCTTCTGCAATAAATTTATCATAAGTAGCTGATCCTGCCCCATAGCGCAATGCAGAAGCAAAAGGCCTTTAGAACATTCCACATCATGTCTCTGCATTTTGTGGGCACAGACAGTATTTCTTCAATGTGTCTTTCAAGAGAGAAGAAAACCCAAAACGTATCAAAGGAGCAAAGGATACAGAGAAGAGAAGCAATTATTCTGTCTCCTCAAATATGAACCAGCTATTCTGGCCAGTAAGGTAAGTCTAAGGATGGAGGTTTTGTTGGAGGGATATTAATTTGCATACTCTATTGGTATGGGAGAGATGGGACTCCATTACTGTTCATGATCCAAGAAAGGAGTTTTACCTTGAAACTGTAACTGAAAAAATAATGATTTTAAAAGTACCTAAAGATATAGCCAGGTATGTATATGTTGTTTTATGTAGAAGTCACCTCTCAACATCTTTCCTGTGTGCTTATTTCTTGCAATATTATGTCTAGTTCTTTCAATGTATGCAAGAAATCTTCACAGAAGTACTATCCATCATCTCCAAAAATTCTTTTATTGTGACAAGTGAGGATTTATCAGCCACACAAAGTAAGTATGCTCTAATATGCACCGTGACATGAAAGCATTCTGCATTTTAACTGGAGAGGTCAGAAATTATGGCAGCAGAAACTGATACTAGAGATTTCCTCCTTCAATAATATAATAGTTACTTATAACTGAGTTCAAGCTGTTAGTAAATTGTTGAAAATACAGGCTCAGCATTTGATAGATTCACAAATTCACATTCCCTTTAGTGGGTTTTGCCCCCAAAAGGCATTTAAATAATGGAGTTCTACTGGCAGAAAAGCAAATTCTGAAGCTGCAAAAACAGTTTTGAAATTCACATACAGATGTACTAATGCCCAGAGTATATAAACACTCACCAAACTGGGAAAAGTAATAAAGTCATGTGCTTTACCAGACCAATTACAGCATACCAATGCAGATAATTTAGCAAGCACTTGATTTCAAAAGCTCACAGGGAACTACTCAGGCTCAATCTGTAGTCAAATTATCCACCAAAAGTTGTCAGATGATTTCAATTAACAAATAAACTAGAAAGTGGGTTTGCTAGCAGATATTCAGGACCCAAAAAATGAGGTTATATTCAGCAGATTAATTATTCATTTTGAATTATTTGCTCAGTTCTAATAAGTACAGCAAGGAAAAAAATATTGTTACAGCAAATACTTTAATTTTGATAATAAAAAGATCGATCACTGAAATGAATCTCAAAAAAAAAAGAGAGACTTCTAAATGGAAGAAAGAACAAGAGATGATCGACAACAATATCAAGCTTCAATCTGAATAAAATTCACACTTGTGATTTACACATCCAGTTTTACACAGGTACTATCTCACACAGCTATAGTTGCATCAAAGCACTTGTACAATTAGTTTCTCACTTTCTTTCATGTTATGTTTACAAGAAACATCATGTGTTCCTACCCACAGTTTACAAATGTATTTACTAAGTAGTATTCTAGTTGTACAGAGTACAGGTTTAGTTCTGATTATTTTACAGATAATTTTAACATCATTTCTTTGCTCCTTGCATTCACAGCTCTAGAAGCTTTACTGAATGGAAAGATTCTCAGCAATGAAACAACCATGAAATTAGGGTTGAAGTGACTAAACTGACAGCAAGGATCTCCATGGAGACTATCAAGAGCCTGGTGACGGGAAATCTTTGCGCTGACGTGGAAGGAACACTCTTATTCAGTCTTAAAAGGAAATACAGGAAAATAATGACAGAAAAGAAGCTGCATTACCTCAGCCCTTTTCTTTAACAATTAATCTTTTTAAAACAATAAATAGATTGCACTAGGGAAAGAATGTCCATTTGGGAACAGATTTTACAAGCAGAAACAGTCTTAAAGGGAAAGGCATTTTAACTGTTATATCAGCCTTAGAGAAGGGTTATTCAATTACAGAGATTAATTTACTGAAAAACTAATGTGTTGAAACATTCACAACATTTATTGAACCAAAAGCTACCTTTCTATCAAAGTGAAAATTTCTGCAGAGAAGCGTGGTAATGAAAATTTTCATGTTTTCATGAAGATACAATGTATTTTTGTATTTTGGCATAGAAAGGTGATTTGGAAGAAATGTAATAATAATAAAATCTATTTAATTTGGTTTTGCTGACTTTTTTTCATCAAGTGCAAAAGCCTTTCCTGGTCCAGAATAATATAATTTCCTGATAATTTCTTTAGGTCATTTAAAATTTTGGTATAAAATGTTTTTTTCCTGGTATAGGGCTGATTAAAAGGGGTACATTTAATTACCTCTACATTGTTGATAAACTAAGAGAAGTTCTGTGCCATAATACGTTTTTAAAATCATAGTATAAATCTGTGTTCCAGAAACACTTTGGGAGAGCATGGGTTACCATCTGCATCCAGCCAGTTTAGAGCTGAGTAACTATTTTGTGGTTATGACTCAACATGGTGAGAGACAAGGGCAGCACATGTCAAGATGTGTATGCTGAAAGCTGTTCCAACAATACAGTGGTAACAGTGGGATTAGAGATCTGCTGTGCTGAGAAGCCTAGCATTATATAACAAGGGCATCCCTGCCCCAAAGGTTTTTCCACTAACCCAAAACCACAGCACTGTTATGAAAGTGAGAGGCTCTGCAATAGAAGGCAAGGATAATAAGATCTTACAGGTGTAACCATGCAATATACTGACATGCCTAATTTCATAGGCTTCTGTTTAAAAAGTGAAAAATACATAAGAAACAAAAGATGTCAAATATGTCAGTATCCCTACTGGTTACTTGCCTAAATGTTAGTCAATGTGCTTATTAATGCAGCCTGAATTCAAAGAGAAGCAAAACAGCTTCTTGAAATCAGAGTTCAAACAAGTGTAAAGTAAAAGGGTTTTCTGCAGACTCCCTTTCCTTCTTCCCAGGGAAGCTCTGGCCCTTGGGTCTGTCCAAATCTAGAATATGAGAAAGTAATTTTTTTTTTTTTAAAATGTGTATGTATTTCTTGGTTTCTGTCCCTCTTGTAGAACAATTACCCTCATCTGAACCCTGATACAGTTTCCCTCGGCAGATCTCCACAGCAGTCACTGAAGTAGACCAGGCATCTGCTGAAGTAGCTTGCTTCTATGATTGTGATTTAACCCTTTTCTTTGGTACATGAGGTAGTCAGGGCACCAGGATGAATCAGAAACATGGGTATTAATTCCATCCATCATGTTTCTTTGCAGAGCCTTAGAACTGATGTTTTAATCCTTTGAGCCTCATTTACTGGAGGCAATTCATGTTTTCAGTTTGAAGGTAGCATTCGAGCTCAGAAGCTTTGAGACCTTTGCCTTCTCTGCTCTGCTAGCCTCTGTCAGCACAGTGTGTCCTGCTGGATTCCCTCCGTGAGCTTGTGAAGCATGTTGAGAGTATCTCTGCCTGTATAGTGCATTATTCCTTTTCACATCTTTTGTTGTTGTTGTTGTTGTTGTTGCTGCTGCTGTTGTTAGCACCTTTTCATCTAGTCAGTGACTGGTGCTGGATCTCTAACTGGCACCAGAATGCCCCTTAAATTACAAAACTGTACCACACATGAAGTATCAGTGTTTCTGTAATATTGCAACATGGCAACCAATATGTTAACTCAGGAGGCTTTGTGACATCAGATTCTACAATTCATCCTTGTAATTTTCCTTTAAAAATACATCTTGAGAAGGGAGAGTTTTCAGTCACAAAGCTACACATTTCATTAGTATTCTCACTACAGTTCATACTATTTATTTATGAAGTGCTCAGAAGTGTGATACATACTATGTGGCTCTGCAGACCTCAGGAGCAAGCTTCAGATATAACAAGGCAAGTGAAACCTGAACAATAGGTCAATTTCTTTTTGTATTAATTGGATCTGGGAGGAAAACTGAAGGGAGGAAGAAAACCCTCTGCTATTAAGTATCTCTAAAACTTTCACTGACTTTAACAGCATTAATATTGAGGCCCTAACTACAGCCTCATTCTCTTTCAGCAGCAATGACAACATCTTCCCACAAAGACTCTGTAAAACCTCTTGCTTATTTTTCCTTTCCTACACCTTTTCTATTAAGACATCTATGTCAGCTTCCCAGGCGTGCCCAATGAAGGAAGCCTTATTTTCACTTTTAGTGGATTGCTAATGCTTAACTAACAATCATAAGGGCAACTTGTGTCCTTGAGCCCTCCCAGGAACTAATATTGCAGCCTGAATTGAGTGTTATGCATCACAGCTCGGTCTTTCAGAAGCACCTATGGAAGCAGAGCACACTGACTTGTGAGTCGTGGCTCAATTCTTCAATTAAAATGTGAGCTGTCTCTTTTATGGTTCTGTGTTTTGTCTCCCCTTCTTATTGCAGCACTTCTACCTGATGCAGGTTATTTTAACGCTTGCTTTCTGGCAGTCAGTTATATATTGAGGATTTTTTTGTCCTCTGGGAGGTGTGCTCCGTTGTTTTGATTGATTTTCACTCTTTTTATTACCTGCAAAATACTAGATTCTGAAAGTAATAGCAACCATCGTTAAATAGTATGGGAAATAAAAGATACTTCAGTTGTCTTAAGGCTGTTTCAATCTCCTTTTCCCTTTCTTTGGAGGCACATAAGTTTGTCTATGGCTTAGCAAAAAAATAAAAAAAAAGCACCTTTTTTAATGTAGAGATTTTTTTTGTCCTTTAAAGGTAAGCTTGAAAGGCTATACTTTGTTTGAAAAGAATAAGAAAAATAAGTTAAGCTCTAAGAGTCTGCTTTATTCTGCCCACTACATTTATTCCTGCTGTTAGCAGGATTAAAATTTACTACTAAAGAGAGGCATAAATAAAGACATGTTCTCGGGAAATATATGCAAATGCGAGCATACCTTTCAAAACCTCATTTGGCAGTTCAGATGCCTAAGTGCCTGAGCTAGAAGCTACTGTAAAATTGAGTGCAGGGTGGAGAAAATGCATACAAAGTAAGCCAGAGGCAAAACAAGGCTGCAATTCAGGTCTACGAGGTACCAGTCCAGCGCAGGATCCTCTAGGCTACATTACCATCTACTTGCCCTGGCTATCTTTGTGAGAGGGCTCTTGTGTTTTCAGAACGGATGGTGGGCCTGGGTTTTAGGATATAGTACCCCTCTTAGGATTTGCTCACTGCTGTCCTTCCAACAATGGTAAATAATCTTGCAGGATGTATTAGGGAGAAGTCAGATTTCAGTTGGGGAAGGAGAGAGACAAAGGGCTAAAGTTGCTTCTGGAAGGGGTGGGCAGCCGGTTGACAGCATCATTTTCCATGTCTGGCCCCAGAGGAAGAGGCTAGCTGAAGGAGGACTGTAGAGTCTGAGTTTAGAGTCCTTCAAAATCAATAATGTACGTCTGTATTCAGCAGCAGGATTTTCAAGGCAGGTAATTTAATATGGCTCTAAAATCTTCCCAGCACTGATCGTTTGAAAATTGCCTGACCTCTCAGGCCCTGACTTGCAGTGTTGTTGGGAGAAGATTCTCTGGTGATCACTTTAAATCACATTCAGGTAATTAGCCCTCGGAGGGCTGCATGTGCCTTTATCACACAGAAATGATAGACATTCCACACCACTCCGGAGCCCTGCTGCTGGCTTCACGAGTAAACAGAGATATGTCTGAGGAAATGGTGTGGCGGTTGATGTGCCAGTTAAAAGCATGATTGCTCTCTTTTTGGACACTTTGCAGTATTAAAGGCTGGCATAAATTAAACCAGTCTGTGGACTGCTCAAAACACAGCCCTAAGGAATGTCTTTTATCGGGCCACAGACCTTTTGCACAACAGCCTTGATCTATGCAATTTGATTGCATCTGAGGAGTTGACCCTTTGAATGACAAGGGCAATGACCTGAACCTGGCTTAAAATAGACTGAAAACTGTTTTTCATCTTCCTGTTATTTCCTTCCAGAATGATTTCTAATCAGAGGGTCCAATCTGTGAAAAATGTAGCTAGTTAGCATATATTTCATTCGTCCTTATGTTTATTTGCATTGGTTTCTAGGCATGTGAATGAATGATGTGAATAATGTGGTTTGAATGCTTCAGTGACTGGGTCTTTTAAATAGAACCAAGAGGGGATTGATCAGTGTCACGAAAGAGCAAAAAAATCCCTTAAGCAGCAGCTCAGATAACTGTGGATTGCATAATTCAAATCTGTCCTGGGGCATCTTTAAATGATGCATAGATTTTGTTTTCTTACTTTACATTTTTGAGAGGACAAAGTTAGATGAAAGTTTCACATTGGGCACAGTGTCATTGACAGATGTGAAGTGTTTTCCTTGGAAGAGAAGACGCCTTGCCTGCTTGCTTGTTTAGGGCGAGGGGGAAGATTAGCTCAGCTACGTTCGATAAGAGACACTGTCTTAACAATGCTTTCTCTCCGGTTAATTAAGACACATGTTGAAAAGGTAATACAGGGAGACAAGTTCAAGCCTTTTAAAGTCGCTATTAGACATTGTTAGAGAAGACTGCGTGAGTATTGCTGGTTTTCTGGGAAGGGGATTTGCAAAGCAAATGGTGGTCTGGTGCAAGAAGGCTGCTGGAATCTCTATGAGCTTGCTGAATGCTGCTCTGTGCAGCAAAACCTACAGTGCTGGGGATCAGATGATGTGAGACATGGTGAAGAAATCCAGAATAATGATTTTATTTGTTCAGGACATTTAAGTTTTTCAAATCAGCAAATTAAGACAACACAATTAGTTAACAACAAAATGTATTTGCTTAGCCTATGAGTCTGAAGAACCGGCATTGTTAAAATAGCACCTGTGGGTTATGTTTAATTACCACGTTTTTTGAGACAGTGGTATACATTTTAATTTTCTGCCTTTTAAAACTGAAGTCAAAGTTCAACGAGCTGATATTTATGAGAGCGTGGATTTTAATTTCCAGAGTGAGCAACTGTGGCTTTCTCCCAGCTGCCACTAGGTGGCACAGCCTGCTCACGGTTCGCCCCGAGCGCTGCCGAGGCTGAGGCTGGGGCTGAGGCTGGGGCTGCTGCGGCCGCCGCGGACAGATGAGTACCAACGGGCTGGAGATGCGGCCAGCCGGAGAAACGACGGTGGAGTCAAGAAGGTCCTTCAGGTATGGAGCTGCATTCTTGACTCCCGCTGGCAAACCGAGGTGGAGAGCTTGATGCAGAAGAGAAAAAAAAAGTGGTCCTTTTAAGTGGCGGTTTGCTGAAGGGATGGAAGGAGATGTCTGTGCGATCCTGCTGTCCTAAAACACTATATACCTTGAGTGTCTGGCAGTGCAGTATTCAGTCACTGATGTGCTTTCAATCTGCAACTCCCTTTATGGTTGTCTTAGGGATATTGTAGTGGTTGGCGAATCTGAGTGAGAAAGGTGGGGCAACACTCCCCCAAGCCCTCCACCCCCAGCCTCCCGGCCACTGTGCATAACACTTTGGTTTGTTTTTTTTTTTTTTTTTCTTTTTTCTTTTTTTTTTTTTTTTTTTTTTTTGGCACGATACAAGTTTTCAGTGAAGTGATATCAGTCATATAGTGATTAGTTCTCTCACTCTCTGTACTGAGTTTGGAGCAGAGATTGGCTTTATGTTCAGGACAGTGGTAAGTGATCTGGCAGTGCTTAAAAAAGCGTGTGGCATTTCATAGCAAAACCTAATTTTAAGTACGCTTCGGTGATATGCTGCCAATAGATGAACATGGGGGATGCCACAAAATTACACCCTGTAGCTTGTAATAAAATCCATTTTCCAATGCAACATGAATGTGAAGAGAGTAGGGGATGGCAAATAAACTTGTTTACCTATCTAAACGAAAAATATCCTTTCAAAGTGTGGAAAGTGAACTGACAGTAAAGATTCCTTGATGTGTAAGGGGATTGCTGCCCTCTGAATGAGACTACGGAACCCCTGTGGAGCATCCCTTAGATGTAAGGAATCTCCTTTATCTCCTTGGATACAGGGATTTTCTAGACACCTCTGCATCTCTGTGCTCCTTTATGACAGTACAAAAGGTACGGCTGGGAGAAGGGAAAGACTGAGAGAAACCTCTGGTCTCTTTTAACCGTTGTGATGACCCTGGTGAGAGCTCGCAACAGAATCGGGCTGCCAGGCAGCAGCTCTGAGAGAGTTTCTGCATAGCAAATCGGGAAGGCGATTGAGGCACCGATAAGCTGGGTGTCTTCCTGAGGTTTGGGGCTTGCTGCCAGACTGCCTGAGGTGCGCATATCTGTCTTTACCAAAACAAGTAACAGAGTATCACACTGGTACAGTTGCTTAGCATCTGTCTCTATAGGATTTCGTCCCCTATTTTCTGATCCCGAAGTCTGTATTGCAGATGGTTTAGACCACTCAGATACAGACAGCAAGACAAGATCCCAAAACTAAGCCTTTTCACAGAATCACCAGTGCCTCTTCCTCTTCTTCCTCAGAGACTCAGGGAAAGATGAGTTCAGAGCTTGTGTGCATCTAAATTGTGGCTGCTAGCACAATCCCAACATTCTCACAGCTATCAAATATTGGAATGATTGGAGCACAAAGACAGAGCCTGGCACATGTATATCTACAATCTACAGAAACCTCCAATTTCCAGGGTATGATGTACATTGGAGTGAATTCAGTCTTCAGTCTTGAAGCTGTGTTACTGAGCAGGTGATGACAAGATCCCATGGGCCAGCAAACAAGAAAAGGATCACTATAGTATGTCCCAAAGGTTAGTGTGCACACATGGATGAGGTTGTTTTTGGACCTTCTTCAGAGTTTTGGTGCCTTTTTGGGTTTTTTCTTAATTCAGTGGCTGTGTCATGTAGAATATGTGTTAATATTTTAAATACTGGATCAAGGACATGCCAGGATCATATCAGGTCAACTCTGTCAGGAATGACACAGCAATGTTAAGACAAAGAATGGATGATACCAGAAGCTGAAAACCACTCCAAAACTTCCATTGCTGTGTGAGCAGGACTGTAGCCCAGGGCAGCTGGGAGACCAAAGTCTCCCCGTTATAAAATACCATTTGTAGTCCATTGTATTTGGTTTGCACTTTCTCCTGAATGCTGAAACTTTAAGTAGTAAGATCTACTTAATAAAAATGCATGTAATCATAGCCCAAGTCTTAAAGAACTTTTGGAATATGCACAGTAAAATCTCTGAAGGTGTTTAAAAGGAGGCCGAATGAGGCACTTAATGCCATAGGATGAGATTTAACAAGGCTAAGTGCAGGATTATACACTTTGGCCACAACAACCCCAAGCTGCTGGAGAGCAGCCAGGCAGAAAGGGACCTGAGGGTACTGGTAGACAGGCTGAACATGAGCCAGCAGTGTGCCCAGGTGGCCAGGAGAGCCAATGACATCCTGGCCTTGGATCAGGAACAGTGTGGCCAGTAGGACAAGGGAGGTTATTCTTCCCCTGTACTCAGCATTGGTCAGGCCACACCTTGAGTTCTGTGTCCAGTTCTGGGCCCCTCAGTTCAAGAGAGATGTTGAGGTACTGGAACATGTCCAGAGAAGGGTGACGAAGCTGGTGAGTGGCCTGAAGCAGAGCCCTGTGAGGAGAGGCTGAGGGAGCTGGGGGTGTGCAACCTGGAAAAGAGGAGGCTCAGGGGTGACCTCAATGCTGTCTACAACTACCTGAAAGGAGTTTATAGCCAGGTGGGGGGTTGGTCTCTTCTCCCAGGCAACCAGCAACAGAACAAGGGGACACAATCTCAAGTTTTGCCAGGGGAGGTATAGGCTGGATATTAGGAGGGAGTTCTTGACAGAGAGAGTGATTTGCATTGGAATGGGCTGCCCAGGGAAGTGGTGAAGTCGCTATCCCTGGAGGTGTTCAAGACAAGCCTGGATGAGGCACTTAGTGCCATGGTCTAGTGGATTGGCTAGGGCTGGGTGATAGGTTGGACTGGATGATCTTGGAGGCCTCTTCCAACCTGACTGATTCTATGATTCTATGGTTTAGTTAACTAGAAGGGTTAGGTGATAGGTTGGACTAGGTGATCCCAGAGGTCTTTTCCAACCTGGTTAATTCTGTGATTCTGTGAAATTCCATAAAGATTTTATTAACAGGAAGACTAGTGGTTAAAAAATGGCCGAGACAAAGCAGAAAGAAAACCGAACTTAAATAGTATCACAATCAATCATTTTGAATGTAGAAAATATACCTTCTGTGACTTGTACATTGGGATTCTGCTTTTAAGGATACTACATTCAATAAAAAGTAGCTGCATTTTACAGTGTATGGCTACATGGCTTCACAGCACATCTTACTGCTTTGTAATTAAGGTGATTTTTGTGGCTGTTTTTTTTTTTTTTTTGACAGTTGCACTGGTATTTTGCTCCTATGAGTGTAGAATTTCAGCCTGTATTTCTTCATCCTGAAAGCAAACCATGCTGGGTAGTCTAAAAGGGTTAGACGCAGATCAGTTAGGAATCAACAGGTTAGTTAATTTCAAGTGATTGAGCTTTAAATAGCATTTGGATTATCCCATGCAAAAGCACCCCAAGCTGTAAATCAGACTGGTAAAACACAGTGATTCATGAGTGCATATCAATTTCAAACCTTCCCTAATGATTTTAAAATCTCCCAAATGAATTGGTATATTGACACAACTCTGTCCACAGCGGAGAATATTTGTAGTTTAACAGCTGTAAATCCTGGAAGAGTTGAATAATCTTACAATAAACCCAACTCTGTTATACACACCCACTGTACGTTCTCCAACCACATTGGTTTATTTAATAGCCCTAACAGGGAAGTGCTCTCCATTACTTCTGTCTCCACTGGCAGGCTCACAACAAGAGGACATGCATCCAGAGAAGCTGAAGCAATCCCACTTCATTCACAGACCAGGTGACAACTGATTGTGAGGTACCCAACTGCACATGCTAGATGAAGGTGCTGGACACCTTCCTGTTATAGTTCTGATGGGGAAGGAGGCATCAGTTTACATAAACATATTCTTGATCCCTTGCCTCTTGACTATTCACTCTTTCTGTGTGAGCTCTTTAATTTTTAACCTAGGGCCCTTGCTCTAAACATAATTTTGGAGGAAAATAAAATAAATCCATCATATATTGACCAAAATAAATCCATCTTTACTCTGCTCTCGTCAGACCCCACCTGGAGTACTGTATACAATTCTGGAGCCCCCAGCACAGGNAATTTATGCTATCTATGGCAAATTGAGTACAAACAAGTGCATCAGAAGTATTACTGATATGAAAGAGTCCTAACTCCTGACTTTGACAGAAAGAGGGAATATTTATGCTGAAGGTTAAGGTTCTCACAGTGCAGTATTCAGTTATGGTAGTGACAAGTGTTGATAGATTTAAAAGTGGCATCTTTCATAGCATGAGTAAATGTAACATGCTGCATATGGCTGTAAGAGAACATTTCTTCTAATGAAATTACATACATAATTAATGCTATGGACCTCATTATGCATGAACAGTGGAATAGTTCTGAACTATTTGAGACATCTGTCTAAACAAATCAATGAAAAAGCTTGGTGATTTACTAAAGAAACCTTTTATGATCCTAATGTAAGTTTTTCCTGTTACAACCAATGATCCTGTTTCTGCCTTTAACTTTAACTTCTATAGAGAGCGAATTAATGCAGTAAAGCCATCATCAAACTTCCCTACATGGTAATTACAAAGCCCTGGTAGGGGTGTATATTTTTTTGATAAACAATGTCACATCATTTTATGCTGATCCCTGATCCCACTTTCAATATATCTAGGATTACTCTACAGAACAGTACATAAAGCAAAAATTCCCTGCAATCAATACTATAAAGGCCTATCCGCGTCAGCTGCAAATGCACTTTAGAAACTGCCTCTTCTTAAATCATGGCATGACATTGGAGATCAAACAGATGGTAGTGTCTGAATTTACTTCTTGAGGTTTCACAAAAAGGCACTTACAGTGGAAGACCAAGCAAAACCTCACCTACCCTGCACTCTAAGAGAAATGACAGAGTCTGTTTATTCATCCTTGTACTCAAATAGTCTGACCTAAATCTCACTGAAAGTAATGAAGAGACTCGGACTCAGATTATAATAGGGTTTGGATTAGATATTAAAATAAGTGCAAATATTTACATTTTGCTAATGCAAATTTTCTCTCTAAACAAGTACACCTACAAAGTTTTCAAGATATTGACATTTAAGAGTATAATTGAGGTGTTTCAATTGTTCCATGTTCGAGAATCTGGTGACATTTTGTTTTGGGTAATTGTGATTTTTTACCACCTATCTGTGTTTTGTGTATATAAAACCCACACACTTCGACATTCTCTACTATTTGCACATTTCAATTAATAAATACATAAGGTATTTTGCTCTTGCCTCTCCTTCTCTACATCTCTCTTTACTAGGCAACAAATAAAATAAAATTTGACAATTGGCTTTTGGAATTAGAAGACACAAATCTCAAAAATACTGTTAAACAGAAATCAAAAACTGAGAACACATATTAAAAGCACGTGAATAATTGCAAATGAAGTGTGCATATTTTCACTGAGAACATATGTCCTGTTACAGGACATGGCTGCTTCTACTGGTACATTGAGATGTGTATAAAATTCTCACATTACCTAACTCTGGTCAAAATACGGAGCTTTCACCTCACAGAAAACTCTTTCATTTCAAACTGTGCATTGCAAAATTGAAAATTCAACAGTGATTTTGGTGATGGGAATACCAAGAAACATTTGGCGAAGTACTATAAGCTAGTCTCCCTGGACTTCCCCCTGAGAAGGGTTAATTTGCATGCCTAATATTCGGAGTGTAATTCCTTCCCTTGGGCTAGACTTCTCAATGCACTGACAAGCCTATGCTGTTGCTTTGAGTGGTGTCTTCTCTAGTCCCTCTGCTCCTGGGGGATAAAGCTTAGTGGAGGATCTCAGACAATAAAAGAAACAGGACATTGACACTAAAACTCTCATGAGGAAAAGCTGGAGCCCAGATAAATGCAGCTTTGTATGTATCACTCAGAGAGAAATACCTCTTTTAGCAGTCTTAATATGAAATATTTTTAGCCTTCTTTTTCAAGAATACATACTGATTGTGACTATGCTCAATGTCTGTCTATCCATTAACTTTCCAGTCATTCCACTCAGAGAAACACTCTGTAAAGATTTTTTTTTGTCATGTTGATCTTATCACTAAAAAAGAAATTAAAAAATAAACTGAATCTACAACATAGGCATCTATGCAGAGAAAGGAACATGTTGCTGTAAGGCAAACAGCTGTCTGCTCCATGTCACCATGAGTAGTCCCATCACTAAACTTATCAGTCAGAGAGTACCATAAACAGGGAAAAAATCTGCAGACACTTAAAACTACTGTGAGAAGGAAAAGGGTAAAACTCAGAAAGGTGGGGTTATGGGAAAATACCGGGAATATGGGGTGCAGTTAAGGATTTTAAAAGAACACATGAACATATGAAGATGACTAAGAATATAAGAAATATATGGAAATATATTTCAGTAGTCTGTTTACTCACTTCTCATTGAATATTGTGCTTGGTTTTTCTACTCAAAGTAGTGTATTTAAATTAGAATCTAGGTATGTATGTATTTGCTGGTTGGGATTGGATTAAGCCAAAATCTGTTTTTACTGACCCAAACTGAAATGTGTCACTATAGATGAGCCTTGTCTGACCAAGTATAAACACCTACTGTGCAGAATTCGCTATCAGCCCTAGCTCTCTACACTCCCTTTTAATCAGTGGAAGCTGTAGACCCTTCTAAGGAGTGATTCACAGCTCAGACATTCATTTTCCTAATGGAAAACTGAAAAGCTTCAGCACTCTTGAAACTCCCTGTCAGGCATTTAGAAAACTCTCGATAAATGCCAGTCATTTCTGTGTCCAAAGTAATGGTTCTCTATATATTTCACTCTGAACAAGAGGTTTGTTAGAAAATACTGAATTTCTAATGGCAACCACTTTATATTCTGAATGACATTCTTTAAAGTTCAGAGGAGGAAGATCTTCATTTTGCATAGCAAAGGACTAGTTGCAATTGATTAGTGTTGGCAGAAACAGGTAGACAGGCAGCACAAATGTGGAAAATAACTGAATAATAGGAACAACATCCAGAATTTCAGGAAAGCAAATATCACATAAAAATTGATATAAGATGTATGAAGAGATGCACTCACTGAGCTCAGACATGGATCTACACAGACACTGCTGCTGTGTACCACTTCTACAAGAGCTGCAGATCATTATCACTTCTGATCTACACCTGAAGAAGAAATAACATCTACCCCAGAAATGATAGTTCCATATGAGAAGAACATGTTATCTTGGCATTTTTCTCTGCGTTTGTTGTAAGACTATCTCAGTTTGTTAACAGACACAGATCCAGACAGCCTAGATTTTAGTACCAGTTCAGGCACTGGAAAAGCACCATTCTCTCCTTAAAACAGCCTTGCAGAAATCCTCTTTCCAGAGGAAATGTGTTTACATAAGAGAAAAGTAAAACAGAAGGAGGACAGCATATTCAGCTACAACCTTCTCATGAATTCCTTTCTCATGACTTTTCTTCAAAAAAGTACTGAGAGTAAAACAGATGTGTGTTTGAAATGTTAATACATATATATGTTTTCATTAATACCAAGACAATCTCCAAAGACATTTGGTTTTATAGAATCATAGAATGGGAAGGTTGGAAGGGACCTCAAGGATCATTTAATTCCAACCCCCTGCCATAGGCAGGGACACCTCCCACTAGCACAGCTCACTCAAGGCCTCTTCCANTCATGAGGTTGGCCTGGGCCCACCTCTCCAGCCTGTCCAGGTCCCTCTGTTTTCTCTACTTTTTTTCCCTCCTGTTGAAAGTAATTGTACATTAAGAGATGTTCTAAATACAGTAGCTGCACCAGAGTTAAAGTTTTCTTTAAAAAAAAAGGAAGTTACTTTCTATGGATTTAAAATACTATAGTATTAGGAAAAAAACACCCTGTCCCAGAAATGCTTTGGTAGTATTTCCACTTTTTAGACTGCCTGATGCTCACAGCTGCAGCCACCTCAGAGAAAGGACAGTATACTCTTCATAGTCTTCACAGTCTTTCCTGTGGAAGATTTCAGGTTTATATAAATGTTTCACTTACCCTTCACTCTGACATTAAACTGCCTTCCAATCAGTGTATGTTAGAGCTGCAGAGCCAAAAATGTTCTGAAGGTTTACAGTTTTGTGTAGGCTTAGAAATGAGGACTGCAAAAGATACTGAGACTTCTCCATGTCTTCCATTCAGAACATGTAAATGTTTTCCAGCATTATTAAAATTTCACTGCTGCTTTAGAGGTGGAAAAAGACCAGAGTCCAGATTTCATATAAATCACCTGTAGCTTCTGTTGATGACACACCGATGCAACAGAAATATCCTGAGTCCTAACATGTGGGGATGTATCAAAATCATCACAAAGTCCACGATTTTAGATTTATTCTCTTCTTTGCTTCATCTTCACCACAGTAGATTTCATCACCACTCTAAAGGAGATAGTTTAGCACTGGACACAGCTCTTCACCTCCCAGGAATTTACCCCACCTCAGTGAAATGCTCAAGCAGACCTGCTGTGTATATTAGGTCAGTTGGTCCCACAAGCAAAAAGTGGGGAACGGAAGAATATGGGCAAGTGCAGGGAAAAAAAAAAACATGGCCTGGGAGGCAGTATTTGTGCTGTAACTTTCACAGTAGCAATTTCTTTAGGGGCAGGTCTTGACTGCCTCAACCATAGAGATTTACTGTTGGGCAGTAAGTAGAGTCTCACCCCATTACCAGTTTTCCAGCACCCTGCAGAGTCCTTTGCTCAAAGGTTTACTGTGATCCCTGACATTGTTAAGAGTCTTTTCAGGTATCATTGCCTGGAAAGACTTGAGTAGCATTGTCCATCATTTATAACTCTTTCATAATTATCAGGTTGTGCATTTGGTATTATCTTGCCACCCTGACTACTATGCTTTTTATGCCAAATGGCTCCTTTTTGACAAGTGTTCTGTGGTATTTAGTGGCATTATCTACTGTGGTCTGAAAGAATCTGGACTGTGTTACTTGTCATCAGAAATGTATCCAAGATTTTCTAGGATTTGAGAGAGTTCAAATTTGAGAATCAGGTTTTGCCCATTAAAGTGATCCCTAGGCGCTAAAGGGAAAGTCTGAGTTTAGAGCTGCTGCTCTTCAAAGTTTGGAAGTATTTAAAGTGGATGTTTTGGGCCTAACTCTGCTTGTTATATTTCCCAAAGCTTTTCTGCCATTGTACATTCTGTGCTATAACAACCAGTGCTCTACCACTCGACTGCACTACTTGTAATGCTCCCAGTGCTACTTGACTCTGCTACTAAAAATGCACCTGATGATAATGCCACTTGCCCACTACTTCCTAATGCACCACTGGTTGGCTCATTACTGGATGCCTAGAGGCAAAGTGAACTGTCCTAGTCTTTCCCTCTATGTTGGCAAAGATAAGGGTAGCATAATAAATACCACTCATCCATTCGATTTCCCAGTGCCACTGAGTTTACGCATTTGGAATAGGTTGTAAATTCTCTTGAACACAATCAGCCATAGATTATCACTGATGCACATACACTGAACTTTGTGCTCTTTATTTCAAAATAAGCACTGTCTTCAGCAAAGCAGCTCAGCTCAGCTGCTTCCCAGTTTTCATGTGCAACAGATTGTATCTTTAACAAATTATTAATGTTCCTATTACAAACTGATTTGATTTATATTTTTGCTGCTAGCAATGGTCTAATTATTTTCATATTACTGGGTGGTCATAATGAGAATTGTCCTCAATTTACACACTGACTAAGCATTTACTTTCACAGATTTAGAGTTTGTGAGACTGCTGATGAGAAAAAGCAAGAGAACATAGACATTTAATATAATTAGTTGTAAGGGGAGTCTCTAATAAGGAACCATAAAAACTCAATTTTCATTGAAGAGATCATTTTGCATTGTATATTATTTTGTGTTGGTTGTGTGGGGTTTTGTTTTGTTTTGTTTTTTCCCCCAGGAGAAGAACAAGCTGATCCTAATGTCACAGATATTTTATTTGATCAGTCTACTTATACGTCCCTTTGAAAGTTTTTGAGTTTTAACTTCCTATGGAAGACTACAACATGAAAAAATATGTAGAGGTTAATACATTATATTAAGGACTGGAATCTAACTGTTCTCTACATTTTGAGATATTTAAAGGAGGACGAGAGATCCTGGTCCTGCCATTTTCAACAGCGACAGGATTTTGTGTTTGGACTGGCAAGATACACATATGTGTATAACGTATCCACCAGGGAGAAAGAAGGTGATAAGATACCAGCAAAATAAACAAATTATCGCACAAGAAGGCTAAGCTCACTAACAGCTTGTCCGTTGTCTGTAAGCCCTGTAGGTTGCACAGGGGAGGCATGTTGTAAATAGTAATTTGATAATAATTATGTGGATTTGTGAACTAATGTTTGCTATGCATATTCAAGGTGTCAAGTTAAAGCCTGATCTCATCACCCTAAGGTCTTTTTTTATTAGTTAATAGACAGACGCAAGTGTCTGCAAAGAGTAATTCATCTGGCCTTTGCTAGATTTCTGTCTGAGACTGAGTACCAGCTGGGAGGTGTCTACTACTCTCAATTAACTTTAAGGGAAGCACAAGCAAGTTAGACTATAGAATCATAGAATCATAGAATGGTAAGGTTGGAAGGGACCTCAAGGATCATCTAGTTCCAATCCCCTGCCATAGGCAGGGACACCTCCCACTAGTACATCCAATCTGGCCTCAAACACCTCCAGGGAGGGAACATCCACAACCTCCCTGGGCAACCTGTTCCAATGTCTCACCACTCTCCCTGTAAAGAACTTCCTCCTAACATCTAGTCTAAATCTTCCCTCTGCCAGTTTAAACCCATTGCCCCTAATCCTGTCATTACAAGACCTTGTAAATAGTCCCTCCCCAGCCTTCCTGTAGGCCCCCTTCAGATACTGGAAGGCTACTATAAGGTCTCCTCAAAGCCTTCTCTTCTCCAGGCTGCAGAGCCCCAACTCTCTCAGTCTGTCCTCATAACAGAGCTGCTGCAGCCCTCTGAGCATCTTTGTGGCCTCCTCTGGACCCGCTCCAACAGTTCCATGTCCTTCCTGTGCTGGGGACTCCAGAACTGCACACAGTACTCCAGATGGGGTCTGACAAGAGCAGAGTAAAGGGGCAGAATCCCCTCCCTTGCCCTGCTGGCCGCATTGCTCTTGATGTAGCCCATACTTATGCAACTAAATTTTAGATGCATAATATAGACAAGATCAGTCACACCCATGGAGGACTGTATTATCTACTTTCATAAAATAGGATAAAAGAAAATGAAAGTGCCTTTTGGAGTAGTCTCAAGTAAAACACAATCATAAGTTTCAGCTTATTGTTCTCTGTACATAAAATGGATTAAGAAGGGGAAGGTAAAACAAAACAAAACAAAACAAAACAAGCTTTTATGGAAATGGTTTTTTTTTATTCTACACAAGAAGAGTGTTATTTCTGCTACATTATGCATACAGAAGAATCTGAAATCTTGTGTGAAAATTATTCAAAATATTTATGTAGTAAACCCAGTGCCTGTGCTTACTCTTACAAGTTTTGAATAGTTTTGATAGATTGTCTTATGTCAACCTGCTAAATTCATAATGGCAGAATTTCAAACCCAGCAGATTTTCATCATGTGACATGAGGATGACCCTATTTAAGAAACCAGCACAGCCTATGAAGGAGCAGATAGTTGTTGCAACACAAGTAACTCCATTAATTAGAAATCTAGTTTGACAAGTTATAACCCTTCTTCCTAATTTTAATTCTACCTGGTGGATCTGTAGGAATAAGTTATTAATGCTGATATTCTGAAATGCCACTTAGGTCTTGTGTAATCAAAGAACTGTATTCTCTCAGAACACAAAGGAACTCCTAGTGTGAATTTGTAATTAACATGCTGAAGGGGATGTTTCCACCCATGTACTGAATATGGTTGTTGGGGCTAATAAACAAGCACAATGGATTCATCCTTTCAACATGATCAAAGAGTACATAAAGATACAGGCACATACAATTTTGGGAAGTGTGGAGACATTGTTTAGCATAAGCTTATATCAGAAGAAGGATGTTAGATCTTTGCTTTTGGATATGAATAATTTCCAGAATAGATGCAAAATCATCTTGCCTAGACTAGCAGCAAGATGCATTGTGTAGCACTAGACAAAGATAAGGCAGCACCTCTGATATAAGTGAAACCTGGCACCACTCTATAACCATGCCTGTACTGGAAAGATGGGTAAGTCTCCTAAACTAAACAGGATTACATACAGCCAACACAAAGCTTTTATGAAGAGAAAACAGCTTTCATTGGGCCATAGGAATAAAGAGTTTTCCAGGCACAACTGCCTTTCTTCGGGTTACTTCATGCTTGTGAGTCTATCTGTTGTTTGGTGGTTTGCTTTTTTTCGAAGTTTATCAGTTGATAATAAAAGATACTGCCTCCATAGAAACATTGCTTTTCTTGTGCCCTTAGGGCATCATGGTTACTATATATGCTGTCTTAATGGCTACCTTAAACAAAACAACCAAAGACATAACTTGCCATGTCTTAGTTATGTTACCATAAAATTTAAGTTAAGCACAAGAATCACTGGAGTTTTTCTCAGGAGATAAACAATGGCCAGGGGGTGGCCTCATTTAGCTATCTCACAGTAAGAATACTGCAAAGATAGAAGAAACTCAACTTGCCTTTTAGATTTGAGAGTGTGGGTGGCTACTTCAGTTAGCAGATATCCTGCTGACAGAAATACCCACCCTTTTTCAATGAAGATGCAGTTCAGAAGTGCTTACATGCAGAAACACCTATTCATAACAGCCTGTTGCATTGCTGTAAACTCTACTAGAGGAAAAAAGTCTTATTTTATAGCACATATACTATAAATTAGATTCCTGCTAAATACTTAAAGTTTAAGATTCAATCTAGGAACAAAATCATATTTAAGCATATACAGACATGTAAAAGTAACTGTGCCACCAAGCTCTTAGGTTATTTTTAATCTTTCTTTTACAGGTACTAGGATATTGTGAACATTTGTAGAAAAAGAAAAAAAAAAAAAAAAAGATGTTTCTTACAATAACAAGTCAAATATTCCAGAAGTCATGTTCAGTAATTTAACTCTTGACTCTTCTGTTAGGGTCTAAGCATATGACCTCTTTCTAAAATATCTACTAGTTACCAATATATCTATAACATAACATATACTGGAAAGAAGGTAGAGTGATAAATTCTGCCATTAGCTGAATGATCAGCAAAGACTGACCTGAAAGGTAAACAAATATTTGAAAACCTAAACAAACAGCCAGCAAGCCATGTAGAGAGCATCTTAGTTTTGAAAGTTTATTTATTGTATAGGCTATTATCACAGAATCTAAACATCCAAACTCTAAACAACATGCAAACTGAAGAAGCTGACAAAATACTTGCCTGGAACACTGCAAATCTTGCTATTTTGTGCTATGTTTGCACAGCTCATGCATGAATGCTCTCCTCATATTACTGAGATTTTGTTTGTTAAGATAGTGAGGATAAATGAGGAAATATATCTTTTGTGACTTGAACTAAAAGTGCAGAAATATTTCCAGTGTTGCACACTGAAATTTATTTCTTATTTCTTAACATAAAGATTTATGGTAATGAAGAGGAGTTCATGGATATTGCTTTCTCTGTTTTCCAAATCTTATTTAATTTATTAATAATCATAAAATTTCATAAAGCCTCAGTTTGCTATATTGTTATTTCTTCTGAAAAGAAAATCATGTGGACTGCTAAATTATCAATTCGTTTATCTTTGAAACTACAGAGACCTGAAAGCAAAGAGGAGCCTTGGGGAATCTGTGGTAAATTTAATCAGATACAAAAACATTTGTAAATTTCTGTGCATCTTCACATTATTTTTCTTTGTGGTTATCATATTTTTCAGTAAGATTGCTTGTTTTGGAGGAGCCCATAATTGCCTTTCTTATGCAGAATTCACTCTGAAAGTCATATTAAGATCTTGAAGTTAAATGCAAAAGATGGAGAACAATACTATAAAGACCACTAAGCTAACTTTTAATACTTCCAAATTCTATGTGTTTTCAGTTTGGGAGTCTATATCTACTGCATGAACTCTAGTTGGTGAGTGGTACATGCTGCTAGATGTGCCATGGTGTTAGGGTCCTCTCCACCTAGACTGTGAGACCCTAATGCCTACCAGCTTACTAGCTCTTTTTATTGTATTTTATTTTTTTTCCCAGCTTTCTGGACCTGTCTCAGACTTCAGTAGTTATGGACCTCAGAGTTAACTTCACACCACGGGAGACAGGAATCTTCTTTGGACAGTTTTGCCATCTGCGAGATCCATTTATAAGTCATTTTCCTCTGCTGTTCTAAACCCATCAGCAGTTATGCACATGGATAATTTTCTGAACTGGGCTAGATCCTTGAATGGATAGACAATTTAGCAGGGTGTATAAGTACCAAGCTGTTTATGGCAAGAAGGGCTTAGCCTTTAAGATTTTCTGGCTTTTTTACAGCTTCCAGCACATGTTCTCCATTTTACTGAACATCCTTCTTGCCCCAGTTCATAAATGCTCATCTGGTTCAGGGAGGGATATAGTTCACACAGGAGCCAAGTGTGTTTAGCACCAGGAGTGTGTGGATTATGGACCACCCAACGAGCAGAGGTGAAATTAGAACAAATTCAGAAATTGTGGGTAAACACATGGAAAGTGAGCGTCAGAGAATTCTCATTTGGCCCTGTTGTTATTCATGGGCAGAGAGTAAGGATCTGTGTCTGACAATTGCACTGGTGTTTATCAGCAAGGCAAGTGTTTTTAAAATGAAGATTAAAAAATGACATTGCCTGTTTGTAATATCATATCAATTCAATCTATTTTTTTGCAGCATATGTAAATTATGTTTTGGATCCGATGTAATCTACAAAAGTATGATTAAATACTTTTTTTTCTGTTTATTTCATTCTATCACCCATGGTAAGATGACACTCTTGAATTGAGAAACCATATTCATTAATAAATAGTCCCAGATTTTCAGTAACTGCTTTGGAAAAGATGGGTTTATTTCAAGCAGTGAAGTAAAAGCTTCATCAGAGCTTCATTTCTCTGAAAATGGGGAAGAAATCTTTGGAGTTTGCAGTCTCTACTCAGTGCAAACTATTTATGCACAGCTGTGTTGACTCTACAAAGCTTCACTCTCAGCACCTGCCTTTCGTCAGTTATTCTCCACTCTGCATTTATCTTCCCTGTTTGTAATGACAGCACAGGGTTAGATCACCCCCTCCAGAGGCAAACTCCACAACTATAGGATGAATCTATAGCTGAGGCCACACTACATAGTGCTCCTAGTATTTCTTCAGGTGACTGCCTGTTTGTGCCTGCTTGTAGGACGGAGGTAGGGCGGACTCCAGGGAAAAGATAATGCAGCTTCAGTTTGCCGTTTCCTAGGAGATTCATTCAAGAGCAATAAGGGTAGCTGAATCTGTTTGGAAATGCTGGTCCCTTGTTGAACAATCAAGTCCTGCACACACAGAGCTCACCCTTTGAAAGCCCATCACTTCTGGGCCTGCTTGTGCGGGAAATATTGATGCACAATGTGGCCTATTGTGACAATTGAGCTTCATGGGGTTGGACGAGAGGACCACTCAGAAGAGAGGATGGCACACAAAATCCAGAAGAATTTGGAAGCAGTGACTCTAGCTTTTCATACAGCTACAATGCACAGCTAAAGCAAATCTGTGCTGGGTGTGTCTAAGAAAGAGATTAGAAATGTCCCAATAAAACCCAGTAATCTTACATTAGTTGTATATGAAGCTTAGTACAACTTTTGAATGATATTTAAATATATGGAGATGAATGAAAAAGAGGGTACAATGGCCCATGAATTAGCAAGTGGATTGTGTCTGACTGAACTTTGGTAACTGAGCCTGTCTGAAGAGATTAATTTAGCACTTAATCTACTTGGATTCAATGCACATGGAAAATTATTACATACTCGGAATAAAAGATGGATTAGCACAAGATCACAGTGTGGGAACTACAATAAAAAGTCTAAAATAAAAGTGAATTGTTAGCCACAGTTCCTCAGGAATTGGTATCAGACCCAGTGCTGTGGAAAGTATCAGTAATATCTTGAGTACAATAATAGGAATGTGTTAATAACTTTTTTTCTCAAGAAGTACAAATGCTGCAGACATTAACAATATGGAAGATGATCAGAATATCACATGGGAAGAAATGGATAGGCCTGAGAACTAGGACAACGTATGTGATTTAATTAGTTTGAAATGCGAGGTAATGAACACAGGGAGCAATGAGGATTCCTTCAATCAGAACTTCTGCAATCATCCTAAGGCCCACTGCTTGAAACAGGAAGACTTAGGGGTATTAGTCAGTCAAAGAATTATTATGCACCACCTAGGTGCATGCAGCAGTAAAAAATGGAAATACAATTCTCGGATCTATCCGGTGAGACTTTTACAAAACCGAAGCATTAAGTATTAATTATAAGTTGCACTGGTGAGACATTACCTGGTATAGAGTTTTGAATTCTAGTCATAAAAACTCAACAAGTGAAACTCCTGGTGGAACTGCTGGAGAGGGGAAAAGAGTTAATGCTACTGCTATAGCAGCTGAAAGTGCGTTTTGTGGCCAAAGCTTATCAATTTGTTTAATGTAACAAAATAAAAACCAAGAGCATTTTTGGTCTATTTGTATAAAGATATGAAAGAAGTAGATGGAAAAGAAAATAAGAAGTCCCATTAAATCTAAGGCACAAATTTGACATAGATAGGACATAATAATTGTGGTATAGAAACTGGAAAAAAAAATGTTCTAGAAAAATCTTGTATTAGAATTAGTGGTAGAAAGAAACGGAATTGGTTTCAATACATAACCTTTTTTAGTGACACGGATTTGATATTGTGGCTGATTATAATGCAGAGCTGGAGTAAGTCAGTCAGAAGTGTCCTAAAGCAAGGGACCTCAAGAATGAGCTGGGAGAATGAATCAAAAAAAAAAAAAGACCAAGACTCCAATTTCAAAAAGAATTACATTACCCTTATGCAAATAGACCTAATCTGTTGAAACCACAGTAACCAGCAAACGGTGTGAAACAATGAAACTGAAAATGGCAAAAGACTAAGTGTCCTGAGTTTGATGGGTCAGAATCACAGCCATAGGCTGCAGGCCATTAGCAGTTTTGAGTGAGCCAGGGCAGCTGACCTGAGTTGGTTCACAGGTGTATCCCATGTCGTGAGCATCATGCAGGGCAAAATTTGCTTAGGACAGTGAACTTTCTGCTTTAGCTGCTTCCTACTTTGCTGTTTATTGTGACCACTGTAGATTCGCTGGGCTTGATTATACCTTTTTATATTTGAATTGGTATCAGTTTTGTTGTTTCATTAAATCTCTTTTTGTTCTAACTCATGGGTCTTCTTTTCTGGATGTCCCCTCTCTGCTGGAGAGGAGGCATTGGGTGATAGAACAACTGCTGTTACTTAGCACCAGATGTGGGCTAAATGTAGACACTAAGCAATAAAAATAAAATAAAAAAGATAAACTATTCACTGCTTTGCTATTTTTGTTTATATGAATGATGAATGTATACCTATATATAGACATCTATTTATATTAATCTGTCTCTGTGTGTTAATTGCGAGGACCTCATAGGTATCACTCCCCAGTCTGTGAGCTGGCTGCATGGGCTGAGGGCCAGTTCACAGTGTGACTGTCTGTATA
>WBNM01045856.1:0-13974 GCA_013399055.1 Ramphastos sulfuratus
TTGTGGGTGTTTATTAAAGACCACCTGATCAGGATAAGGCAGCCTTATAATCACAGGCCCTTGTTATCATGGGGGATTTTAACTCTCCAGCTATTTGCTGGAAGGGCTATTCATCCAGCCACAATCCAGGAGGTTCCTCCAATGCATTAGTGATAACTTCTTGATGCAAATGGTGGAGGAGCCAACTAGGAGGGGAGCACTGCTGAATCTTATCCTCGCAAACAAGGAGGGTCTGGTTGAAGCAGTGAAGGTTGAGGGCAGCCTTGGCCTTAGCGATCATGAGATGGTGGTTTTCAAGATCTTGTCTGGTAGGAACAGGATATCAAGCAGGACTACAACCCTGGAATTCAGGAGGGCCAACTTTGGCCATTTCAAGCAATTGCTGGGTGAAATGTCATGGGACAGGGTACTAGAAGGCAGAGGGGCCTGTGATAATTGGTTAACATTTAAGGACCTCTTTTTTCCAAGCTCAAGATCAGTGTATCCCAGCAAGTAGGAAATTGAGAAAGGGAGCCAGGAGAGCTGCATGGTTAAGTAAGGAACTGCTAAGCAAACTTAAGTGTAAGAGTGATGCGGAGTTGCACGAATGCCTGGGACCCCTAGAGATGGGGTGAAGGACGACTCAAGATGAGATGACCAGCTGATACCAATAGGATACATCCAAGATTGCCCCTTTATTGCAGAAAGTTAGCACATATTTATACAGGAATAGAACTGTCTGGCCACACGTTATTTATTCTCTGGTTATAGGCAGCTGCTCTTGAGCTTTTTCTCACCCTGATAAGTACCCCAACACTTAATATTCAGGTATCCTGTTTTGCAGAAGTACATCCTTTTGTTTTTAATAAACTAGCTTTCTGGTCTACATAGCTACCTCTTTATCTCGGATGACTCATACAAAGAGCAGCTGTGCTGATTGATTTTTTCCCTGGCTGACAGTTCTTTCCCCTTATCTTTTGTCCTGTTTAGCTCTCAGCTAGTGTGTCCTGATAATGTGACCCAACATAAGAGAGTCTACAGATCATTAAAGGAGGGGCTGGCCACCTGGGAGGAGTATAGGACTGTTGTTAAAAAGATGTAGGGAGGCAACTAGCAAGGCAACTAGGAAGGCTAAAGCCTCACTGGAACTCAACCTTGCTGGAGACGTGAGGTCAAGGCCAACAGAAAGGGATTCCTCAAATACACTTCAGGAAAAGCTAACGTTAGAGGCAATGCAAGCCCTCTGCTGAATGAGGTGGGTGCCCTGGTGACAAAGGACATAAAGAAGGCAGAGTTACTAAATGCCTTCTTTGTCTTCATCTGTACTGCTTGAGACTGTCCTCAGGAGTCCTTGACACCTGATGCACCAGAGAACAGCATGACAGAGGAGTTTTGGTTGATGAGGACTGGGTTAAGGAACAGTCAAGTACTCTGGACATCCATAAATCCATGGGTCCTGGGCATGCACCCATGGGTGCTGAGAGGGCTGGCAGAGGTCATGGCCAGAGCACTCTCCACCATCTTCAGTAAGTTATGGTGGACAGGAGAGATGCCTGGGGACTGGAGGAGGGCAAATGTCACTCCAGTCTTCAAAAAGGGTAAGAAGGAGGACCCAGGTAACTACCCAGGTCAGCCTCACCTCCACTCCATGCCTGGAAAGGTGATGGAGAAACTTATCCTTGGCGCTGTCCTTAGGCATATCAAGGACAAGAGGGTCATTAGGAGCAGCCAACGTGGTTTTACCAGGGGAGGTCATGTTTGACCAACCTGATAGCCTTTTATGAGGACATAACCAGCTGGGTAGATGATGGTAGAGCAGTGGATGTGGTTTATTTTTATTTCAGTTGAGTGTTTGACACTGTCTCCCACAGCATCCTTCTGGCTAAACTGAGGCAGTGTGGTCTGAGTGATCAGGTAGTGAGGTGGATTGAGAACTGGTTGAGGGAAAGAAGTTAAGAGAATTGTGGTCAATGAGATGGAGTTTAGTTGGAGGCCTGTAGCTAGTGGAGTCCCTCAAGGGTCAGTACTGAGACCAGTTCTGTTCAATACNGCCTGATGACAGGACTAGGGGCAGCAGGTGGAAGTTGAGGCATAGGAAGTTTCATGTAAACATGAGGAGGAATTTTGTCACTGTGAGGGTGACAGAACACTGGAACAGGCTGCCCAGGGGGGTTGTGGAGTCTCCCGCTCTGGACATACTCAAAACCCACCTGGACACATTCCTGTGTGATCTGTTATAGGTGATCCTTCTCTGTCAGGGAGGCTGGACTGGATGATCTTTCAAGGTCCTTTCCAGCCCCTGACATTCTGTGAATCTGTGAAGCTGGAGTCGAATCTTCTTAATTTTGACCTGACTAAACAATGTGGAAAAAAGACTCAATTTTTTTACAATTCTGTTAACAGAAAGGAGGAGCCATAAAGCTGTACCAATATATGCGAGTACTATGCCTTGGATTTGATTAGGAACTTTTCTAAAAAGCCACCTCCTCATGCTTGTAGCATTTCAAGTGAGAGCTCTCCAGGAAGAACTACTCTCTTTAAGTCTCTTTAAGTACTTCCCGCATTTCTCTCCAAAGTTGAAGAAGCAAGTCTGGTAAATCCTTTGTGGCTACTCTTCCCTGGCATGTTTCTGCTAGGAAATAGCCTGCAATATCTGGCACTACATTAAGCTTCTCACTGATGATACCTCTTTTATGAATACTGATACCAAAGTAATGCCTATGAGATGACTGTTACGATCTTTTCTAGGTGTTTGAGGGGTTAGAGCCTCCACAGAGCATACTTCTATACTTCACAGTTCTCATGACCAAAGGTCTTGTGAGGCAAGTCTCCTAACTTAGGAAAAAAAGGATGTTAGAACTCCAGAGTTTTAGGCATTTCTGGTTCTTGAATTTTTTTACCCCAGCTCCTGAGAAAGTGTAGTAGGCCCAAATGGATTTTCCTACCACTATACCTGGAATTACTTCTTCCAGATGAAGATAAGTCACTTTACAAAACGTAATGCAAAATGAGTGAGGTCAGAGAGAGAACTCCTGGTGAATATGTTAGTCAGAGGCAGATCCTAAAGTGTGAGCACTACTCCTATGGTAATTTATTGATTTTATCTGAGCATAAGGAAAAGACTATGTGCAGAGAACTGCAGAACTTTCTAGTCCACGGAGAAAAGTTGTTATTCCTGGTTGTTTCCAGGGTAGTCTGACCCTGGCTGCTGGCTGCTCTGATTCAGTGCTTTGTTCAGGCTCCATACTGAGGAGCTTGCATATAATGAAAGCAGAACTTAAGTGGGTGATCTCAGCCCTTAATTTTCAAATGGATACTCAGGAAAGTAAATAGGCTTTAATGGAGCTTTTATTCAGTAACCTGTTAACTTCCAAATCTATCTTTTCAATGGTGCAGAAGATAATTTATCACTGATCAGAGAAGTCAGAAGCTGGATGAAGTGTGAAACAAAGGTGCAGTCAGACTGCATCCAATGGTCATACCAGAAGCCACATCTGCAGTTTTATTTCTATATTCATCAGCCAATGGGCTGAAGAAAAATTATGTAGACAAGAGTCCTCTTTTTCATTCTGTTTCTTTTAATTTCAATCCTACAAACCAAACAATCTTCCATCACTCTTTTCAATTCTGTTGTTACTCGTATGATAAATGAAGAATCAGGTCATGGACAGGTCTCAGCCACCAGTGACCAGAAGTGCCACAGCTGAGCTGAAAGGAGAAGAGGAAGCACACAAAACTTGTTATCCTATCTGTCCTTCCAGTGAAATGGATGGTCTGGGTAAAATAATGATACAAGAACTTTTACTGATGGAGAAAATATGAGACCTATTTAATGGTTAGAAGTTGAGATCTATATCAATGTTGGATTGAATGTCAATCTGAGCATTAATAATGCCTTTCCTGTTTTCTTTTTAAACTAATAATGATTTTAATTCCAAAATGTGTGAACCTATTTCAAAATCAAGGTTCTACTACACTGCAGTCCTAAGTACACTGCAGAAAAGTACCTTAAAATCTGGATGAAGCTTACAGGCAGATGTCATCTCTATGCCCCCTTTTAGTCTCTATGCACTTTGATAACCTGACTACACATTTCCACCAAAATAGACTATCAAAAATTTAGAACTTATGTGTGAAGGCCAAGTGTTGTAGTCTACACACTGCAAAACAAATACAGTAATTTTCTAATTGTTGACTCACTTAATTTCAGTTACATGGACATTCTTGCCAGGAATGTTGTAAACTATAATTGTACTTCTCTGCTTAATTAACTTGCTGTTTTATGAAAACTTACACATTTGACTATTAGGTAGCAGTGTTGAAGTATATAACTGAAGATACATATAATACTGAGTAAAATGCATCTTTTCATAATGCATTTTTATTAACATTTTAAAATGATAAAATGTAAACCACCATTTTGCAGTTAGTATAGTCAAGGCAAGTCACTGTTTAAACATCTAGGTGATCCTGAAAAACTCTTAGTTTTCTCATACCTTCACTGTATAGAAGGCACAAATTTTTCAGTCTCTATACGTAATCAAATGTAGAAAGTACTCTATTTTGTACTCTAGTTTTATTCACTTCCTCAAATTTGAGATGATACATGAGCAGCTTATGTTGTCCAAAACCACACCAGTCCTAGTCTTGCTGTCTTGCCCAAAGAAAGTTTATCATTCTTTAACAAATACACGAAACTTAAAGGAGCATGAAATAAAAGTTTTATTTGGAATCTCTCATTCAGTTAGAAAAGTTTTGTAACATTAATTAAAGGTCTACAAATCAAGATGGAGAAAGCTTTCATTAAGTCTTCATAGATGTAACCTACCAGTTATGACCCCTTCCTTTAACCACAGGAGACTAAACTTTAAAAAGTAAATAGAACTTAATAGCTGTCTTTTCAAATGACCCCTTTTAAGCACTTTTTTTTTCATTATAGCTCACGTGCATGTGCTGCACAAATTGTGACACAGTTTTTCACGGAATATAAGCAATACAGCATCCATGTGTGAATATCAAATATCCACAAACTCTGTATGTGCAAGGAAGTCCATAGATTCATAGAATGGTTTGGGTTGGAAGGGACCTTAAAGATCATCTAGTTCCAACACCCCCCGCTATTGATCAGGGACACCTTCCACTAGATCAAGTTGCTCAAGACCTCATCCAACCTGGTCTTGAACACCTTCAGGGAGTGGGCATCTGTGACCTCCCTGGGCACCCTGTTCCAGTGTCTTCCTGCTCTCATTGTAAAGGATTTCTTCCCTATTGCCAGTCCAGATCTACCCTCTTCCAGTTTAAGGCAGTTCCCTCTTGTCCTGTCACTACAAGCCCTTGTAAAAAGTCTGTTCCTGACTTTCTTGTAGGCCCTCTTCAGGTACTGGAAGGCTTCTATAAGGTCTCCCTGGAGCCTTCTTTTCTTCAGACTGAACAGCCCAACTCTCATAGCTTGTTTCCATAGGGGAAGTTCTCCAGTCCTCTGATCATTTTTGTGACCCTTCTCTAGAGCCTCTCCAGCAGTTTGATTTTCCTCTTTTTCTAGGGGCAGCAGAATTGGATGCAGTATTCCAGATAGGGTCTCATGAAAGCAGAGTAGAGGGGGGCAATCACTTCCATCACCCTGCTGATCACATTTCTTTTGATGTAGCCCAGGACACTGGTGGCTTTCTGGGCTGCAAGCCTGTATTGTAGCCCAGTTTTTTGTCAATGGACATCTCCAATTCCTTCTCGTCAAAACTGCCTTTGATTCACTCCTCACTCAGCTTATATTTGTGCTTGGGATTAGCCTGACCCAGGTGTAGGACTTTGCACTTGGCCATGTTGAACTTTATGAGATTGTCCTGGGCCCACCTCTCAAGCCTGTCCAAGTCCCTCCAGCATGTCAACCAGGCCATGCAGCCTGGTGTCATCTACAGTCTCGCTGAGGGTGCATTCAATACCACTGTCGATATCACTGACAAAGATGTTAAACAGAACTGGTCTAGTATTGACCCCTGAGAGATGCCACTTGTCACTGGTCTCCATTTGGACATTGAGCTGTTGACCACAACTCTTTAATTGCGGCCATCCAACCAGTTCCTTATCCAGCAAGTGGGCTATACTTTTCTAATTTGGTGACCAGGATGTCATGCGGGACATTGTCGAATGCTTTACAAAAGTCTAGGTAGATGACACTCCTGTAGGTGACAAAGTGACTGTAGAAGACTGCCTGGTGAGCAGAGCCCTGTCTCATTCCCTGCCTGTTCTCTCTCTCTATTTTTTAGTATGGGCAAGAGGCAAAATAATTATAGCGTGAATGTAATTTGTTCCTTGTATCTCACAAAGCAATAGGAATTTGGTTTTATCAAGGGTAAGAAGGCTGTAAATAAGATGACTCTCTTTTAGCTGTCATGATGTAGATATGGCCTTTAATAATTAACTGAAAAGAGCAGCTGGCATAAATATTGCTGTTTTCCAAATCTGTTTTATTTATGCAAAATGTGGATTGTTAAAAGAGGAAAAATCAACATACAGGCCTCTTTAAAGAGTGTTGTACAGTAGTGGTGGGGGTTTGGTTCAACTCCACTGAAGCCGATGATTGTCAGTCCTTTATTGAGAATGTCTGTTGGGAAATTGTTACCATGTTTTGCAAACAAACTAGGAGTAGGTGATGCTAGTTAAAACAAAAGACATCTACATTGCTTAATTAGTTACTGAACTACATGAACCAGCTGAAGGTATTTCACTGGAAGCTATACTTGCTCTGGACCATACAGTATAAACCTGTTTCTTTTTATCTGCTATCTGTATCTGAAATTACAGAATAATAGAATGGTTTGGGTTGAAAGAGATGTTAAAGGTCATGTAGTTTCAGCTGCCTTGCCTTTCCACTAGACGAAGTTGTGCAAAGCCTCATCCAACCAGGACCTGAACAGTTCCAGGAATGGAGTATCCCCACCCTCTTCAGGCAAGCAGTTACAGTGTCTAACCACCTTCAGAGTAAAGAATTTCTTCTTAATGTCTAATCTAAATCTACATTCTTTCAGTTGAAAATTATTCCTGCTGTCCTGTCACTACACTTCCTGATAAGAGTTCCTTGTTACCTTTCCTGTAGCCCCCCTTCAGGAACTGAAAGGACGCTATAAGGTCTTCTTGGAGCCTTCTCTTCTCCAGGCTTAAAAACACCAACTCTCCCAGCCTGTCTTCAAAGGGGAGGTAATCCATCCCTCTGATAATGTTTGTGACTCTCCTCTGCATCCACTCAAGTAGGTCCATGTTATTCTTATGTTGGAGGCCCTGGAACTGCATGAAGTACTCCAGATGGAGTCTCCCAAGAGCAGAGGCAGCCCAGGATATGACTGGCTTTCTGGGCTGCAAGCACATATTGTTGGCTTGTATTCAATTTTTCATCCTTCAATTCTGCAGTGCCTTCCATTAGTTTCCTGAATTGCCTGCAGTTTGCTGTGCTGCTTTTCCAGCAGATGCTCAGGTGACTGAACTCCCATATAGAGAGTAGGGACTGTGAGCACAACACTGTTCATCAACCTCCTCCTGACTGGTTGGCCTACAGTGTACACCAACACAAAGTTTGTTGTTTTGACATATTTTCACTCATATAATCTCAAACTCTGCATTGCTGTTCTTCAAAGATAGATCCATGCAATTAATCTCATCGTTGGCATGCATGGCAACTGCCCCACCACTCCTTCCTTGCCTGTCTCTTCTGAATATTTTATAGCTGTCAATCACAGTATTCCAATCATGTCATTCATTCCATCATATTTCTGTCATAGAAATGATTTTTTCCATCTGGGCAGCAGCTCCTCCTGTTTGTTTCTCATGCTGCATGCTTTGGTATAGAGGCACTTCAGTTGGGCTATCAGCCACATCCTCGTTTTAGAGGAGCTTGCTGTCATTACCTTGAAGCAATTCATAAGGGATTCTCAGTTGCTTCCTAATGCCTCAGCAGCCTCAGAATATTGAGTGATCAGAATACCATCCCTTTCCCACAATAAATCTAGTTTAAAGCTCTGTTTCTAAGTCCAGACAGCTCAGGATACTCTAGCTCACACTTAGGTCAGTTGAACCCTGTCAGCTGTCAACAGGCCTTGTTTCTCAAAGGCACGCCTGAGATCATAGAAGCCAAGATCTTGGGCATGGCATTAGTTATGCAGCAAGTCATTCACCTCTTCTATCCGCTTTTTCTTGATTCCCCTTCTGTGACTGGGAAGGTAGAGAACAACAACAGATGGACTTCCAATCTTTTTGTTTCAAGGGACATAAAGACTCTTTTGATATTTCTGAGTCATTGTAGCATCATTTGATCTTGCTTAGAACAGTAAGAACAGTGATAGTCTGCAGGCTTTACTAGGCTCCACTGCTTCTCAGTGACACCATGAATTTGAGCTCCCAGCAGGCAGCGAATGCTAAAGATACTGTCAGGCTAACAAATCAGTAGTGTGATGTGATGCTTCTCAGCAAGGACTCTCCCATTACTAAGAAGGAATCTCCCATTATTAACCTCTGGATGGGGCTCTGAGCAACCTGATCTAGTGTGAGGTGTCCCTTGCCCATGGCAGAGGAGTCAGAGCTAGATGTTCCTTGAGGTCCCTTCCAGCCCTGACAATTCTATGATTCTGTTGTGTGTTAGTGGCTAGACTCGCTTTGCATGGTTGGCCTTTCATGGTTTGCCTATTACTCCGTCTCTCTCCACTCTCCATCCTCAAGGCATCATACTCATAATGTAGGGGGACTTCGGGGGGAAGAAGACTCCCTCTCCTGCCCTGACCAGAGACAAAAATCCAGTCTGCTTTGTCTTGCGAGTTGGTAGTGTCTGTCAGCTCAAGATTGGAAGCAAGCTTCCCTTTCCAAAATCTAAAAGCAGGGCTGTCACTCAAAATGGAATCACAGAATCATTTTTTCTTGGAAAATACCTTTAAGATCATCAAGTCCAACCATTATTTAGCTCTACCAAGTCTGGTAGAGTCCCTTAGCACCATGTCCCTTAGCATGACATCTCTGCATTTGCACCTCAGGGATGGTGATTCAACCCTCCCTGGGAAGCCTATTCTAATACTTATTGTGACAATGCACAATATCATTCATTGGTTGATGCCCAGATACTACACTGGCCATTAAGATCTGTTGTGGTAGCTTTAAATAGGCCAAAATAGGCTTTTACATGTCCTGGCTTGCCCAGACATGTTTTTCTGCTCTCCCTCCTTCTGTTATGGGGAGAAGCAACCACGGGAAAGAGGACAAAGAACCTGGACCCACTGAGTCTAAGGACTCTGGCTTGCCCAGACTTCAGATTCTGTGGTAAACAAGCTACACACACTTAGCTTGTGTATGCCTTGTGCAAGGCCTATGTTTTTCCCAAATCTGGGTAAAGCAAGCCTATGGCTTCTCCTAATATGGTCAAGCTTGGCTAACTGCCATTCCCACTGGCTATTCTGTGTCCAAAGGCCTATTAGTCTTGGGCTGTATTGGTAAAAAGAGATGAGCAGGTAACACAATGTGCTCTGCCATTGTAGTTGTGNAATATTGAAAATTAATAAACAATATTAATTTTGGAAAAATATGATCTCACATCAATTAATTACTCTTTTATTACTGATCTTATTGTACCATGGCCACTTGCTTGAAGAGTTTCTCCAGTGGACATACTTGCGGTGGGTAACATCCACTTCTGGCTTTTGACCCTAGGGGGACTTCCAGGATCTAGAGTTCTAAGCAACTTTGGGTTTGAGCAGCTCTTTCATTTCCTGGGAGCTCAGTCTGGGTATAGAAGTTAACTTAGGGAGGTTTAAATAGCTCTGACTTGGCTTTCAGTCATAGCCTTGCAGTTGTAAGTGAAAACCATTTTATTTCAACAGAAGAGTACCTCTATTTTGCTCCCAGAAGAAAAAAGCCTGTTTTCTGAAGATAGCCCTCCCTTCTGTGCCTTCCCACATAAAATGAATTGCAGAACAAGAGAAAAAAATGCTATTCCATAATGCATCACCTCAAATACTCAAAAGCATAATTTCTTTTCTTAAACTGAGGCTTGACATGTACACCCATAGTAGAATTTATTAAATAAATGTGAACTGGCATCTGGTCTGAAAAAGGAAATAGAATGGAGTAATCTCTAGGTTCAGATGTATCTTAGATTTTACTTTCAATTACAGTAATGACACTCATCAAAATAAACCTATTCAAGAAGGCACTGTGCACCATGTAGACCAGTGATTTAGTTTTTAATCCTGTTTCCATCTCAACCGTGTGTTTCTGCTGTCCTTTTAGTACTAAGAGCAGTACCTTGAGTGTAACTCAAGTCCAACAAGAAGGAATGAAAGCATCAAGTAGCAAATAATTCAGCTGGATTTATAACCTCTCAATCTTTGCAAATAGTTCATTTCACTATCGCCAAGCTTTTTGTATATGTGACAAAATCTGAAGGGATGGTCCTGACACTAAGTCAAGTGCTTCTGACATTTTAGTAAATGAAATGTAGCTTGTCATTGAAAATTTCCATATAATTTCCTGTATTGATGAGAAACGTCTGGGTTAGTCTTTGATGCAAAATTGTAAAGAAGTGCAATATTGCAATTATGACTTATTTTATTACAAAATTACTTTTATATTACATATACACATCTTCACTTACAGGTCCTTTGACACTACGTTTGTAATACATGGGGATAGTTATGTAATCTATTTAAATCAATTTCAAAGCTATGACCGAGAGAGTCATTCCCCACTGGAATGGGCTGCCCAGGGAGGTGGTGGAGTCACCGTCCCTGGAGGTGTTCAAGGCACGTTTGGACGTGGCACTTGGTGCCATGGTCTAGTCTTGAGGTCTGTGGTAATGGGTTGGACTTGATGATCTTTGAGGTCTCTTCCAACCTTGCTATACTGTGATACTGTGATACTATGAATTAGGTATTATGTCTATTTAATATATACATATTTATGAATCACATCCTGTGATTTCAGTTTAATTGAGACCTGCTGATTAATAAGTAGTTGTGATACCATCCAGAGGCTCCAAAACTCGTTCTTTTGGACAAACTCAACTCGTTCTGCATACAGAATATTCAGAATATTTGCACAAAGACCACCTACCAGGTCATGTTTGTAAATTGTCATTAGTGGACAAAGAAACTGAGAATGTCTCTGTGTCTTAAATCTGAAACATAACAAGAAATACCTTATATAAATAGTTACTAATTCAAATTATTCTGGTTTAAGAATGAAGATAATATAACTGTATTAACCAAATATATCTAGTAGTTGCTCACTTTTTTTATCAGTCAAAAATTTAACTTTGTAAGATCAGTGCTTGAGTCACAGCTAGTTTGTTTCTTTCTCCCTTTCTCTCTTTCTTTCTCTTTTTTTCCCTTTCTCTTTCTTTCTCCCCCCTCCGCCCTTTCCTCCTCCTCTTTCTTTCCCCCCCATCCTTTTTTTTTTTTAATAATGAAACATTACTTATAATTCACTGATTGTGTAAAGACAACTACTATCAACTGGAAACTAAACACCATTTATACAACTGCCTGGAAAATGTGACTTGTAGTGAGAGGAGCCTCTCTTCTGATTGAAGCATAGGACACCATACAGAGAAGCACTGAACAGCTGACAAGGAGTATTCTGGCCTGGTTTCAGTCATGGGAGAGAGAGATAACACTTCTAGGGAGGAATTAATCTCTCTTTAAATGTGACATATAACATAAGTCAGTTTGCATGTTTGGTTATTGACTCAATGGCATCGGGCCCAGAGAGTGGTGGTGAATGGTGCCACATCCAGTTGGCAGCCAGTCACTAGCAGTGTCCCCCAGGCATCAATGCTGAGCCCAGTCCTGTTTAATATCTTTATTGATGATCTGGACCAGGGGATTGAGTCCATCATCAGTAAATTTGCAGATGACACCAAGTTAGGAGCAGGTGTCAATCTGCTGGAGGGTAGGAGGGCTCTGCAGAGGGATCTGGACAGGCTGGATGCACTGGCAGAGGCCAATGGGATGAGATTTAACAAGACTTAAATGCAGAGTTCTACACTTTGGCCACAAGAGCCCCAAGCAGCCCTGCAGGCTGGGGACAGAGTGGTTGGAGAGCGGCCAGGCAGAAAGGGACCCTGGGGGTTCTGGTAGATAGTAGAATGAACATGAGCNGGTGACTCTAAAGAGCTGATAAAATAGATTATCTTAATCCTAGACGTCTAAAGCAAGTAAGAAAATTTCCATATAAGATGTCTGTTGTTACATTAAAATTTCTCACCTTCTACCATCTACTTTGTCTGCAAAAGGAACAGTCAGAATGTTGTAGCATGCTTGGTTGATGTAGAAGATGTATGCCCTTGATATATATTAGCTTCTTTCAGCACATTTTCCAAAAGGGATTTGTGTGGATACAGTGAGTAGAACAGACAATATTTTGATCATCAACTTCTACATCACTTCTCAGTTCCACAGTTTCTTACTTTTTCTTACTAATTAATTTATGCCTCAGGGTTAAAGTTTTTAAAATGGTAAATGGGAGAATTCTGATCTTGATAGTGTGGTCACTTGGCTTTACCAAATCCCTTCTTTCTTCTGTCACATTCCCTGTATCGTCTGCAGTAGTTCCTTTTTATTTCACTTTTACTTTCTGTGACAGTCCTTTTCCTCAGTTAGTGCCTTCCCAAAGACACTTCTTTCAGGAAGATTAGTAGCACAAACTCTTCATTTTAAGTGTCTGTTTCTGATTTTGCATTGGACATAGTTTAGTGGAATTTCACCTTCCAGTCACCTAGTTTGTTACGCTAGTAATCAGTTCCAGTTGAGATTGTTAGCTCAGCCATCTGGATGGTGTGATGGGGCTCTACCTCTCTGGCATATTGTTCTAGGTACTCCTTGTCATGAATTCTTGAGAACAGCACAACCATGAGAATTTCTCTGAAGATCTGCATGAGCTACATTCAAACATTCCTCAGAAGTAAAAAATAATCAGTAGTATCTGAAAGGGTTTTCAATCACTCTGTGAAGAGCATGAAAATTGTTTGTAATATGTCTTCCTCCTTTGCTTTGTGTTGTAGTGTTTTACTAGGATTCTATATGACTCAAGAAAGCACCTATCCATACTTTTGAGCTTATGCTATGAAATTTGTTGCTATGGAAATATCAAAACTAGTCCATGACTAAGAACAGGCAAACCCATCCAGGCAAAATTACATCAAGCCTCAAAATCCATTCAACAATCAAAATGAATTGTGGCCATTTTCATGCTTTATAGTGTCTTAATATCTTTCCTCTATCATTGAACTCTTTTATCCACTTATATCCAATACACAGAGGCCTCAGTACACTGAGTTCCACATATAATTTGGGCACAGCAGTTCCAGCAGCATCTCTGAAAAATCAATTTAAACTAAATCAGATTAAATTATCCTTACTATTCTTTGCCTTCTCTTGCCTCCTTTAAACTTCTTGGCACAGAAGTATTTTCTGTATTAATTGTAGCACTGACACTATCACCTTCCTTCTAAACATTAAAACTTCAGACAATGTATTGCTTCTGACACATAGAGCGGAATTTAAAGAGCAGCAGCATCTTTCAGCTGAGTGTGTTTTGGGTCTAGCTGGCTGAGCAGCTTCTGGTGCAGAAAAGATGCTGACCTCAGGAAAACATCTGTGGAATAGTGTGTAGGTAGGCTCAGTGTATGTTCACTTGTATGTGTATCTTCTGTTCTTGGTATTACATTTTCTTTGGCTGTGAGAGATTTTACAATGTTACAGGCTTCCTAAACTTAGTTCCTTGGAATCAAAGAAAGAGACCTATTTTCCAGTATTTCTGTCTCCAGTTAAGATAACAGACTTCAGGATAACTGCATTGTATGAGACAAATCCCACAATTAAAAATTGTTGTTACATAAGCTAGCAATGTACCCAGACAGCCTAGAAGGCAAATGGCATCCTGGCCAGTATCAAGAATAGTGTGTCCAGGAGGAGTAGGGAAGCAATTGTGCCTCTATACATGGCACTGGTAAGGCTGTACCTT
>WBNM01045857.1:0-45559 GCA_013399055.1 Ramphastos sulfuratus
TCTTCTCCCCAATATCAAGTGATGGGAAATGTTCTGAAGCTCAAGTTTTATGTTGGAGACTTTCAACTTCACTCATCTTAGAGAAAAGCAGAAGCTGGTGTTCAAACATCTGGCAGAGCTTGCCCAAGCCAGCAACAGAGCATTGATCCAAGGCATTGCAGGCACCAGCACTAAAGCCTGGCTTCATCAAACCGTGTCACAGCAATGGTCTTGCTTGGATCAGAGAGTCACAGAATGGGTTGGGTTGGAAGGGACCTTAAAGATCAGCCAGTTCCAACCCCTGCCATAGGCAGGGACACCTCCCACTAGCCCAGGTTGCTCAAAGCCTCATCCAACCTGGCCTTGAACATTCCAGGCATCCATAGTCTCCCTGGGTAACCTGTTCCAGTGTCTTGCCACCCTCAGAGTGAATAACTTCTCCCTTCTTACATCTTATCTGAAACTCCCTTTCAGTTTAAAACCATCACCTCTCATCTTGTCACTACAAGCCCTTGTAAAATGCACCTCTTGGCTTTCTTGTAGACCCCTTTTAGGTACTTGAAAGATGCTCTAAGGTCTCCTAGGAGCATTCTCTTCTCCATGCTGAAGAATGCAATTGTCTCAGCCTATCTTCATAGGAGAGGTGCTCCAGCCCTCTAAACTCACACCATTAAATAGTAGCATCATTGATGATCTGGTATCAAGGAACTCCCTTCAGTTTTCTCATTCTCTGTATCAGAAATGGGTATTAAATACCACCACATCTCTGAAAAGCACTAAATCTCAGTTCAATTTACATAAGGGAAATGTAGCTCCATGCTTCAGTGGGTGCTGGTGGACCTCGTGCATCACTCTAGCTGGGGAGAGGTCAGCAGTTGCCTTTTTATACTCTTTCTTCTGGGGAAGCATTTCTCCAGACATCACTTTTCATTAAAGATCCTTGGCCACATGCATCATTCTGCAAAAGGCAGAGTGGGTGCAATAAATCATCTTGCCAGAGGGAGATGCCACCACACATTGCACTGCAGAACTGCTGCCTTGTGGTTTTGTTCAGCATTGAACAAAAGCAGATCTTCCACATCACCTCCCCAGAGTATGGCCTGGCAGTGAGCAGCCTGGACTGGGGCAAGTAGGAATGTTTCAAACCCTTAGCTGGAATGGCACAGGAATAAAATCATCTTATTGATTAGTGACAAATGGTTGTTAACTGATCTAGTGCTGTTGCCCTCTCTCCACCCACACAGCTGAGTTGCACACTCTGGTTTCTGCAGAGGGGTGGCTGGTGATGGTGTTTTCTATTTCTTGCCATGCTGGCAGGGCACAGCATGAAATCTTAGAATCATAGAATCAGGCAGGTTGGAAGAGACCTCCAAACACATCCAGTCCAACCTAGCACCCNTTTTACAGATTGCCCCCACTCAGAAAGAAGATCTCTCACCAACTCTCAGAGCTGCTTGGGGAGAAGCCATGGTGTGATGCAGTCAGCTGCAGAGCACCTGGCAGGGATGTGGTGACAGAGTGCATGCACTTATTGGCTGAAAGTGTGTGACTGGTGGCAGGAAACTCCTCCAACTTTACACAGGTTGTAGCTTGGCTTCAACCTTCCAGCAATGTATAAACCCAGAGCCCAGCTGCCACCCACAGGAAGGAAGAGGTTGCAGAGAATGTGGCCTGCCCTGGCAGCACCTTGCAGCCAGCAAGGGATGGTTTGGCCACCCCTAAGCTCCTTCCTGAGAGGGACAGGCCACAAATAGTTCCTTTGCTCACACCTCCTCCTTTGTGTAACTTCAACCCCACTCTGAAGCTGCTGAGAAGGAGAATTCAGTGCAGATGTGTTTGTTTTCCCTGTGGTACCCTTCAGACCTCAGCAGTCACTCAGCAGTACCTGCTGGCCCACATTTGTGGCCGCCTGGGAGGTGGCCAGAGATGGCTGCTAATGAGTTTATGATTTCAGATTTAGTTTCCATCTCTTACCTCTCTATCTGCTGTTCATAATAATGAGCTCTGGGACATGATTCACTGGGAGGAGGGGGAGCCCTCAGCATCTTTTTTTTTTCCCCCCTCCCCTCATTCCCACTAACCAAAGTAGTACTGGGACCCAATTGTGTGAGTAATCTCAGAGGTGTTTCTGCTGCATCCTTTCAAACCAGATTTTCAAAGACAGGAGGAAGTCTCTATTTGTTTCCCACTCTGAGAGAGGCAAAATGATCTGAAGTCAAAAAGTTTGGTGTGTGTGGGTTTTTTTTTTTGTTTGTTTTTTGTTTGTTGGGGTTTTTTGTTGCTTTTTTTTTTTTAATTTTTATCATCCCTTTTGGGGACACTTAAAGTAAATCTGAGACTTCTTTGAAGTTCTCCAAGCATCTTTCAAAGGCAGAGGTCAAAAGCAGCAGAGAGCAGGAAGGCATCACTGCTGTATAAATGAGACACAACTTTTGCTCAGGCTGTACAGGGGGAAACACACAGCTTTCAAAACTGCCCTTAATCACTCCTTGCTGCAGCTTGGATCGTTGTATCCCTAGAGGGAAGAATGTCTGATAGCAAGAGGAGGGCTTGTTGTCTTTGTACAGATTGCCATTGTTTGGAGCCATTCAAAAGATGAAAAGGAGCCCAGTGTGAGAAAAAAGCAGCCCAAGCCCACTGAAAAGGCTTAGGGAGGCATCGTGCAATTTCTGGACTAACATCTGTTCCAATTAACCTTTTGTCCCTGAGAGTCTGAGCTCTCCACGAGGTTGGAACACACAAGGTAGTTATCAAAGTGTCCCCTGGCTGGCAGCCTGCAAGGTGCCCAGCACCAGTGGCCCTGGAGGGGTTCAAAAGGCACTTCAGGATGTGGTTTAGTGGGCATGGTGCTGCTGGGTTGGGGGTTGGGCTTGATGATCTCAGAGGGCTTTTCCAACCTTATGATTCTATGATTCTAAGGTGAGGTGCAAGATTGACACTGGCACAGGTTGCCCAGGGAGGTTGGGGAGCACAGAAGCACCCAATGTGATCTTTGATCTTTGAGCACGTTGGGTGCTTCTGTGCTCCACAACCTCCCTGGAGGTATTCAAGGCCAGGTTGGATGAGACCTTGATCTGGGACTTCTCCTTCCCAGCTGAAAAGCCTAACCTCTAGGCTGTGGAGTATTTCCAGCAGCTCCTCTTCCAGCACAAAGACTTTTTATTTATGCTCCTCAAACTGGAAGGACTTCAACTGCATGACAGAGAGTCACATTCACAAGTGTGTTATGCAGTCTGGTGATGAAACCAATTGCCTAGGAGAGAGGATGTGTCAGATATCTGCAAGCACAAGAGGAGCTGAAAATAAGTGTCCTTCAACCCATGATGTCCCAGTGCCTGGCTAACCTACTGCCTACAGAGCTGCTTGGGTGAAAATTCATTTCATCAGCTCTGCCTCTTTCTTGATGAAGAAACATTGTGGAGAGGCTGCTGCTGGGCTCTGCTCATAGGGAACTGGAGACAGAACAAGGGGCAGTGGCCTCAAGCTGAGGCTGGGGAGGTTTAGATTGGACATTAGGGAAAAGTTTTTCATGGAGAAAGTGGTCAGGGACTGGAATGAGCTGCCCAGGGAGGTGGTGGAGGCACCCAGCCTGGCTGTGGTTAAGGGTGGTTTGGATGTGGGGCTTGGGGCTATGGTTTAAGGTGACTCTTGCAGAGGAGGGTTCTAGGTTGGACTTGGTGCTCCTGAGGGGCTTTGCCAGCCTGCATGTGGCTGTGATTCTGTGATCTCCAGAGGTCCTTCCCAACCCCCAGCATTCTGTGATTCTATGAACCTCCAGGACCAGGTCTGAGAATTCCTGTCAAAGCATTGCTGTTGCCTTGTGGCTGCTGTGGCTTGGGGGAGAGTTAGGTGAGAGAGAGCACTGAACCTGCCCACAAGCATTTTGCAGGAGATCAGTGGGAAGTCTCTTTGGCAGAAGCACAGGTGCTAAGCAACTGAGAGGTTCTTTTGCAGGCTTCAGATCTTAAAAAGGCAGTTAGATGTCTGTGTCCCTCTGTGGCTTTGGAGGATCTCTTCAAACACAACCAGAGGCTGCACATCACGAGGGAAATGTCATCACCTGGGTCCTGGCAAATTGTGTTCTTGAGCAGATGTCTCAAGGAAGGGTCAGAAAGGGTGGACAGAATCACAGCTTCTGTTGCTGGGTGGAGAGTGAGCAGAGCACAGCACAACTCCACTCCCAGGGTGAAAACTAAAGAGAGATTCAATGGTGCCAGCAAGCACCAAAGAAAGGACAAAAGGCAGCCAAAAGCCACAGAACCACAGAATGTCAGGGGCTGGAAGGGACCTCCAAAGCTCAGCCAGTCCAACCCCTGCCAGAGCAGCATCTCCTATCCCAGATGATACAGGAACACATCCAGCTGGGTTTGGAATATCTCCAGAGGGAGACTCCACAGCCCCCCTGGGCAGCCTGTTCCAGGGCTCTGGCACCCTCACAGGGAAAAATTCCTCCTCATGTTTAAATGAAACTTCCTCTGCCTCAGCTTCCACCATTGCCCCTTGTGCTGGCATTGGGCATCACCCAGCAGAGCCTGGCTCCAGCCTCCTGCCACTCACCTGCACATCTTTATCCCCATTGCTGAGGTCACCTCTCAGTCTCCTCTCTGCCAGCAGCACAGCTCCAGCTCCCTCAGGCTCTGCTCCTAACAGAGCTGTTCCATTCCCTTCAGCATCTTGTGGCTCTGTGCTGGACTCTCTTCAGCAGTTCTATGTCCCTCTTGAACTGGGGGGCCCAGAACTGGACACAGTACTGCAGATGTGGCCTCAGCAGGGCAGAGTAGAGAGGCAGGAGAACCTCTCTCGACCTCCTAACCACAGCCCTTCTAATGCACCCCATGATGGTATTGCCCCTCCTGGGCACCAGAGCACATTGCTGGCTCATGGTCAAAGAAGGGTTCAAAGTTCCCAGAAGCACCCCAAGAAAAGCAGAGATGGATTTGAGCCTCTCTGATTTCTGCATTTGAGTCAGGTCCTGGGCTCCAGCTGCCCTTGAGCCTCAGTGCTGGTGATTATTCTTCCTGCTGCTATCAGCACATCCAAGGTCACTTGCTCTGCTCCATCTCAGCTGGGTCAGGAAGGCATTGCTGACTCACCATGCTTCAGGAAAACATGAGGGGGTGGCCTGCAGGCAAGAGAAGCCACATCCGTTACAGCAGCTATAAATAAGGTCCTTTGGTGACTGGTCAGTGGGTGCTCACATAGAATAATGGACTCATACAAGTGTTTTAGTTGGGAAAGAGCTCTAAGATCATGGAGTCCAAGAGTCAGCATCACACCACCATGGCTGTTAAGCCATGTCCCAAAGAGCCATGGCCACACTTTTCTTGAACACCTCCAGGAGCAGCGACTCCAGAACCTCCCTGGGCAACCTCTTCCTCATCTCTGTGATTGAGACTGGAGCTCAGGAAGAAATTCTTTACAGTGAGGGTGGGCAGACACTGCACCAGGTTGCCCAGGGAGCTCATGGATGCCCCTGCCCCAGAGGTGTCAGGTGGGATGAGACCCTGGTCCAGCAGGAGGTGTCCCTGTCCTTGGCAGGGGAGTTGGAACTTAGTGCTCTTTAAGATCCCTTCCAACCCAACCCATTCCATGATTCTACAATGGAAGCAGAGAGAGGGGGACCTGCCCTTCATGCCAGGCCCCATCCTGGTGCCTGATACAGACAGTTTGCATAACAACTTCTTTTTAGCACAGACTGTTCCAATGAAGTGAACAAGAGGAGAATTAGGGCAACACTGAGGACTTGTGAAAATCCCACCTGAAGCATTGTCAAGAGCTGACCACCAGTCAGAGAAAGGACAGATGACCTCAGCTCTTATATCCAAGATCCTGTTTAGATACAACACTTGGCTCTTCCTGTGCAGCTTGAGAGGATAAGAAAGCAAGCCTGGAGAGAGCAAAATACATCTCTGAGGGTTTTGTGCTTCCCTTTGTCGATGCCATTTTAAGAGCTGTCAAGAGGAAGACCCAAGAAAAGCCTAAGAGGACAACCCTGTGCAAATCACACAGCTATACCAAACCCTGTGCCAGAGGTTACTACAGGTAAGGTTTTTGCCCTTTGCAAATCAACACAGCTATACCAAACCCTGTGCCAGAGGTTACTACAGGTAAGGTTTTTGCCCTTTGCAAACCAACACAGCTATACCAAAACCCAACACAAAACAACTTCAGTTTTGCTCAGCCAAAGCCAAACTGCAGCTCCTAAAAGATAATTTGAGTGCCAGAAGAGCACTGGGGTGATGCTGGATAGATTCTGAATTCAAATCCAGGCTGGAGAACCTATTGGAAGTGTCTCTAGCAGGTTTTTGGTAAGACAGGCAGCAGTAGGGATTCAAGGTGTGACTGTGCTCCTTGTGAGGTGGTAGCCAGACTGAATTATTCAGGGCATTGACCTCCAGAGGAAAAGGAAAATTGCTTTGGAGTAAAGGCTATCTAAATGGAGAGCTTTAATTTGAAAGCCTTTGAACTACAGGGGTGGATTAAGGTCTTGTTTGAAAGATTAGATTCTGCTGCCTCAGTTCTGGCTTTGCTCCAAATGACAGACCCAAGTGCAGGTAGCTTCCAGCTCTAAGTCCAACTCAGGGTGGCTGCTGCAGAAAGGATGGACTGAGCTGGCCTCTGGTCACCCCTGCCACCCATCAGTCACTGCTGTGGGGGTGAACTCAAGTTTTATAGTCAGGCTGTTGATCTGAAGCTGTTAAAAACCTTTTCAGGCTCTACATCAGGAGCCGCTGATGGCAAGAGAGGAGCCACTGATGGCAAAAGAGGAGCCACTGATGGCAAAAGAGGAGCCACTACAAAGGAGCCCCATCAAGCTTCATTCACCAGAGAACAGTCCATGTGCTTCTGCCCAGCCCTTCTCAAGGGGATGACAGAAGGAAATACACTTTTACATGCTGCAGGCAGTCACAGAGCAGACCTGAAGTTTCTTTCACCTTCCATAAACCCTGAATGGTTTTGAGAAGGCTGTGCTCGTGTGCATCCACCAATACTGCTGGTGCTAGGCTTTGTACATCCAGCTTCAGCCTGCAGCTAGTGCCATGAGCTCATCTCCCTGGGGTTTTTTGCTAACTTGAAGAAGCTGATTTTTATTCTGTTGAGGAATGAGCTGGGCAGTTTGAACTTCTGCATCTAATACCTCTGACTTTCTGTCTCAGGGGGTTACTTAGTCCCTCATGGTGAAGGAGATGCTTTTGGATGTGAGTTGTTTCAATTCAAATAATAGAATCATCAGGGCTGGAGGGGACCTCAAGGGGTCATTGAGTTCCAACCCCCCTGCCATGAGCAGGCACACCTCACCCCAGATCAGGTTGGGTCATTCAGTTCCAACCCCCCTGCCATGGGCAGGGACACCTCACCCCAGATCAGGTTGGGTCATTCAGTTCCAACCCCCCTGCCATGAGCAGGGACACTTCACCCCAGATCAGGGTGCTCAGAGCCTGATCCACTTCAATTTGTTTCAGTTTGGGTTTTATTTTTCTTTTTACATCTTGTTTCATTGATCTAATTGACTTTGTTCTCACACATGATAATCCTAACAGATAAAGTTTTCTGTCTAATACGAAGCAAAACCTGGGTCCCTTTTAACCCTCTTGATGATATGAAGTTGATAGCAGGGTGGGATTTAGGGTACTGAGACTGTATCAAGAGAGGAACCATAAAACCCCCTGTTATTGGGAGCACAGAAGGGGACCTTTGTTGCAGGATCCTGGAAAGCCTGTGGAAGGGAACACCTATCTGAAAAGGAAAAGAAAATCCCTTTCAAGGCTTTTGAAAGCTTTAAGGCAATTGAAGAGAATAGAGCAGCCCTGAAGCACAGACTAACAAGCTCTGACTGCCACTGGGGAGTGTGTTCAAGAGCCACAGGTGTCCTCACCCTTACTTTAGTGGTTGTTTGGCAGAAGGAGGTTAAGGAAGGAGCTGTGTGAAAGGAAAAAGCTTTTGTCTGCTCCAGCAGTGGTCCATGGCAGAGCTCTGCAGGTATTGTCTCCTAGACCAAAATGAAAGAGGCTTGGGAGGAGGAGGCAAGGAGGCTCCTTCTGAAAACACAGCAATCTGTGGGGAAGTTCAATCCCCTTTTCCAATGAGAAAGGGATGCCTTGGAAGTCTCATTGCCAGGATGGTAAGGGCAGAGTACAGAGTGCTGCCTGGTTTTCTCCTTCTGCACTCTGCAGATGAAGTTTTCTGTTCCTGGGCTGGCCTGAGTGTAAGAGTCCTGAATCTAAAGCAGCCATTGCTTGTCAAGGAACAGGAGGGAAAGAGATTATGTGGGGAAACAAACCCAAAAAGATATTCCCAAGTAGCTTACTCTCATCCATCCCTAACAGATCTGCAGCCTATCCCATCTTAGTCGTCTCTGTGTCCTTCCCACTGCCTTCTCCTTCACACCTCATTTGCTGGAGATGCTGATGCCACACAGCAGGCATCAGCAGGGGCACCTCTGTGCCCAGCTCTGGATTTAGGGAGTGGTAATAAGGATGTATCTCTCCTAGCATCCTTCATCAAACAAACACTGACCTGAGAGCCAAGCAAGCGGCAGTGCTCTCCGGTCACAGCCAGGGCCACGATGTGCAGCCAAGTGCAGGCAGGTCCCTCTGCAGCCTGCTGAGCTGGCTCTGGGCAGCACACTCATTTGTTTGGCTTCCCAGAGAGAAATGCCTCTCCCTGGCTCTCTCAGAGAAGGGCAGAGCAAGCCTTGTTCCATCAGCCTTGAACTGCTCACTGCTTAGGCTCTAGGAGCTCCTGCTCCAGGAGATGTTTTTGTGATGCTGGACATTCGGCTCAGGGAGTTCTGCTCAGCCTTGGAGGTCCTGCATGCACAGTGGGGTTTTGTGCACCACAGTTAGATTAGGTTTAGATTAGAAACTAGGAAAAAAGTTTTCAGGGAGAGAGTGGTCAGGGAGGTGGTGGAGGCCCCATCCCTGGAGACACTCAAGGTAAGGCTTGATGGGACTCTGAGCAACCTATGAGCTGGATATGTTTAAGGGTGGTTTGGAGGTGGTGCTCAGGGCTATGGTTTAAGATGAATCTTGTAGAGCAGGGTTCTAGGTTGGGCTTTGCCAGCCTGCATGTGGCTGTGATTCTGTGATTTCTGTAGTTCCACATGCTCTATTCAAACCCACAATAGAAAGGGGGAAGGGAAGAAATTCCTTACTATGAGGGTGGTGGAACACTGGAATGGGTTGCCCAGGAAGGTGGTGGAGGCCCCATGCCTGGAGACACTCCAGGTAAGGCTTGATGGGACTCTGAGCAACCTATCCAGTTGGGATGCTGACTGCATGGGGGTTGGACTAGATGACCTTTGGAGGTCCCTTCCAACCCAACCCAACCCATCCTATGATTCTGTGATTCAATGAATATTTCATAGAGCTGCACACAAATGAGTAGTCTCCAGGGCTCCTTTGTGGTACCTAATGCACAACTCCTTTTAGCTTTAGAAACTGAGGTGATATTCCTAATGCACTGTCCCTCAGGACATATGAGAGAACACAGCATCATTCAGCTAGTCCAATAAAAATACACTGATGAAATACTATTGAGCTAAATATTGAACCTAGCTCCTAAACAGTCCATGGGGTTATCTCTTAAAATAAATCAATAATAAAGCAGATATGTTGGACTTTAGCCAAGTCAGTTGATATTCACCTTTAAAAATAACAAAGTGATATGACTTGTGTCTTGGCAAGGCAGTTGGAAAATCAAACTACTCTATGATCAATATCATACAGAAATGATTCCTTCCTTCCTTCCTTCCGAGCTCCTTCCTTCCTTCCGAGCTCCTTCCTTCCTTCCAAGCTCCTTCCTTCCTTCCTTCCTTCCTTCCGAGTTCCTTCCTTCCTTCCTTCCTAGGAATGTCCAGTATCTTGAATATGATTAAAGGGAAAAAAAACCCCAAACCCCACATTTTTTTCACCACTCACTCTACCATTTCCATCATCCCACCTCAGTCATCTGAGATGCTCTCCTCTCATGTGAGGAGGTGGCACCATGTCCAGAAAGACAGTAGTTCCTGTTTAGTCTTTTCCTTGCATGTTTTGGAATGAGGCCACTAATGAAGCTTGCTAATTTGCATTTTGATATTTTTCCTTTCCCCCACCCTCCTTTATTTTTTTTTTCCTCCCTCCTTACCCCCTCTACTCTTCTTCCTGAGTCTGAGGACTTCCAGATAGCTTTTCAGGGGGGATTGTTTTCCATGCTTTCATCTCTGCCTCCCTCAGCTGTGCTATTGTAAATGCCTTTGTTTTTCTTTAATGGATTTTCTTGTAGTGGTGAATAATTGTTTGGTTCACTGCTTCGTTGTTCATGCTTCATTTGCCTCATGTTCAAACTTTTGCTCTCCCTTGAGCCATTCACTTTTGTTGCTTCTGCTTTGCTCTGCAGCCTGTGGCTAAGACAAGTGCTGAGCCTGGAGTTCAGGCTGGGGCTTCTGCAGGCAGCAGCTGTGCCTTGGCTTTACTTCTGGTTTGCTGGTTTCTATCGTATGAAAGCAGCATTTTCCCAGTGGTGTTCTGCACATCTAGCTGGTGAGAAGGAACATGGAGCAGGTGGCTTGGCCTGCAGCAGCTCAGGGGACTGGCAGCTGGTGGCAGTAGAACGGGCAGAAATTTTCTACCTCTGTGATAAAAGCCAGAGCATGAACTGAGATCACAGGCAGGAGCTGGTCCTGTTTTGGGCTGGAGCAGAACTGATCCTGCTCACTGCTGTCCCTTCCCAGCTCAGGCTCTGCTCCCTCAGGCACTCTCTCAAGCTCAGGGCAGCTTNTCTTCACTGTCTGCTGACTGAATCTCTCCTCAGCCTGTCTTTAGAGCATCATTCTGCCAAGTGTTACTCAGTACTTGCAAGTTCTGCAGGTGTGGCCTCACCTCTGTGATGCTTTGGAGTGAGCTTTCTTTCCTCCAAGGGCACAACACACAGCAGTGAAGGCCATTGAAAGATTTCCTTTCCAAATTTCCTTTTCTCCTTTTTTAGTCTTTTGTTTGTTTGGTTGATTTTTTTTTGTTTGCTTTTTTATTTGCTTTGTTTGTTGTTGTTGGTTTCCCACACACACATCCTGGTGATGAAAGTGGAAGGTGATGGGGAACTGAAGGAGAGAACCCAGGGGAGGGAAGGAAGCCACTCTCTTGTTTTCCCAGAGAGAAGCAGCTGCAAATCTTCCTGACCTCCATGTGGACTGTACAAAAGCAAGGCAAAACTGTTCCCCCTCTTCCTCCCTTTCAATGCTGGCAGCCCAATTAGTGCCAGGCACAGAGAGTGGCAGGGTCCTGTTTAGTCACAAGCATCTTCATCTCTGCTGAATGAGCAGCAACTAATTCAGGCTTCCTCAGAGTGCAGGACCAGCTCCTATTAGCAGTAATTAGAGTGAAGTTTGTGCAGTGAGGGATAACAGCTGTAAATGATGGTGAGATGGCAAACCTGCTTCCAGTCCCTCCCAAATTGTTATCCTCACCTTACAGCTTCAAGCATCTACCTACATAATGCCTTCCAGTATTTCCAAGCCTGCCTTAGAGGGGAAAAAACTTAAAAGCAATGACCACAGCTAATGTGGTAGGAGGTTTGGACTGGCTGGAACCAGCAGAGTCTTCAGAATATGTCATCATGAACAGGGAGTGAGATGGTTTGAGGCTAACTGGAGTATTTTAATGAAAAAAAAACAGATGCTAGGCTGCGAAAAGCAAACACTGCTGATGTCTGCTGCACTCACAGGCTTGCTGAGATGTATAAAAACAAGGACACAAACACAGATAACACTGAGAGTCCCTCTCTGGGAGCTGCTGTGTCTGCTGGGCTTCTGCTGCGTAACCCAACTCATCACTCTGCTTCTAACCCCCCTTGCTCATCCTCCAAACTCACCTTGCATGTAAGGCAGATNAAATAAAATAAAAATAAAATAAAATAAAATAAAATAAAATAAAATAAAATAAAATAAAATAAAATAAAAAATGGCTTTGGGAGACATCTCCTTATTTCTAAATAAATGACCTTAATGCATGTGTTAAGCAGGAGCTGGCCTTGAAGGATGGTGAAAGCACTGCCAGCTGGACTGGTTCATGGCTCCTTTGTTGCAAATGCTTCTTCTGGACCTACAGGAATATAGAAAAGTTATTTATTTTTATTCTTATTCATTATTATTATCATCATCATCATCATCATCATCTTTTTTTTTTTTTCTTTCTTTTTTTCCCCCTTGGTCTTAATAATGAAGTGAAGCTCTGCCCTCCCCCAGGGGAAGCAGCACTGCCCAAGAGGCAAGCAGTTGTCAGACAGTGCCTGCAGCAAAGCTTGCAGCTGCTGCAGCTGAAGCAAAGGCGATTAGGTCTCTGGGGAGGCAGATAATAGACAAAAATGATAATGCCTGTGGACAAAAGCAGAGGACAGTAGGTGCTTTCTAGGATTAAGAACAGGGAGGGGGGAGAGGAGAAAAAAAAAATAATAATGGTTTGGTTATACCCTGCAAAGTGATTGCTGAGCCTGGTTTTCGGGTGACCCCTGACCCAAGGAGGATAATGGATGCTCCATCTGCCTGACACGCAGCAATCCTCAGGCACCATTTTGTCCTATTATGTCAAAACTGGTGCTGGAATTATGGATGTGCTCCCATTTGTCTTTCCTTTGTTGCAGGAAACAAAGGGACCAGATACTTAAAGCTTCCCCCTCCGCCCCGGTTTCCTCCAAGTGTGGTTTCACCTGCACAGGGGTGAAATAGAAGCAGGTCTTGCTCAGGCAGCCTTACTTCTGCCCCCACCCCATTTCCATTAGCCAGGAAGTCATCCATCTCTGCTCAGAGCAGACCTTGCTCCAATCAGCTAGGGATGGCCTGAGAACTGCTAATAGGATGTGGAGACTTTCATTACTGAACAGGTCACCGGAACCTGGGCCAGCTGGGGACAGGCTGAAGGGCATCGCTGGTTGTCAGCTGTGTGAAATGGATGAGGGAATCCATTCTGCTGCCCATTTCATATCGCCCATGATACTTCTAGCTCCTCTCAGCATCTTGAGGGCATGATTTAAGAGAGTCTGACCTCTTTTACAATCATAGAATCAGTCTGGGTTGGAAGGGACCGCAAGGATCAGCCAGTTCCAACCCCCCTGCCACGGGCAGGGACACCTCATGCTAGAACAGGTTGCTCAAGAACTCATCCAACGAGGCCTTGAACACCTCCAGTATTACATTGGGGGATTCTGCGCTCCACAACCTCCCTGGACACCCTGTGCCAGTCTTTCCCCACCCTCACTGGCAAGAATTTCTCCAGCCTAAACCTCCCCTCTTCCAGGTCAAAGCCATTGCCTCCTGTCCTATCACTACAAGCTCTTGTAAAAAGCCCATCCTCAGCTTTCTTGTAGTCTCTCTTCAGGTACTGGAAGGCATCTCTGAGGTGTCCCTGGAGCCTTCCCTTCTCCTGGCTGAACAGCCCTAGCTCTCCCATCCAGCTGCTCACCCAGAGCTCACAATCCCACCTCTACCACTCAACTTTTTACCCAGCTTTATAGTGGGACTTGTGGTGGACTCTTCTCTGGGGTTCATCTTTTGTTTAGGGTTATTTTCCTGTCTCTGTCTTTCTTAATCTCTCTCTCAGGTCATCCACAAGCAGCTTTCCAGGATCACTGGGCCAGCCACCAGGTGCTGTTTCCAGGTTGCACAGGGAAGCAGCATGGATGAGTGCTTCACCCCTGAGAGCTTCCTCAGCCCAGCAGCTGCATCCCTGTGCCCTCTTCCCATCCCCACCAGCAGCCAACTCAGCTCCTTAATAACAAGGGACATGGTGTGCTGCTGATTTGAGGGGTCTGCTGCATGCAAAGGTCTTCTGCAAGATGTCTGCTCTCACCTCCACAAAAGGGGATTGAAATAACAACCATCTGTGTTACTCAGCAGATTTGATTATGCCTTTAGAATCCACTCTGGTGCTGCTTCTCCTTGGAGAGAAATCTTTGACTGCCTCCTCCCAGGTGCTGCATGATGCTGGGAGGAGGAGGATGCAACTGGGAGGAGATTCACGAGGCTTGGGATTACAACTGAGAGCAAATTTACTTCTGCCTGCCCAGGCTTGCTGCAGGGTAAAGGACAGGATGAGGTTGTATGACAGAGACACTCAGAATCAATGCTTCCAGCAGCAGCAGCAACAGGAACAGATTGCACAGAAAGTACAAACAGAGGAACACTTCAGGCACTGGTGACTTTGTGCCAGCAATTGCAGATCACTGAGAGCAGCTGCAGGTTCCCTATGAGCAATGCCAGCTCCTTGGATCAGGCCTAGGACAGAGATCTTCCTCAATAATAGCTGAAAAGCTATATGGGGCACTTAGTGCCATGGTCTGCTTGATTGGCTAGGGCTGAGTGCTAGGTGGGACTGGTTGAGCTTGGAGGTCTCTTCCAACCTGGCTGCTTCTATGATTCTATTCTGTGATTCCAACGGCCTGAGATAAACAACAAGAACAAAACCAAGCTCAACTGACTCCTGTCTTTTTAGTGACTAGGAGGAGTAGGAATCCCAAGTGTTAAGGAGGCCTGACACGTGCTGACATTTTAATACAACATTTCCCAGCAAATACCAAATCCTGGCCTCTAGATTTGTAAATCCAGGGACAAAAGCCAGCACAAAGCAGCAGCTCTGCTGTCGCAGCACCTGCCCTTCGACTGCAGCACTTCTGCTCCCTTCTCTATCAGGCCACAAAAGGAGAACTTCTCCTCAACACCCATCTGGCCTTGACTTGATACCTCAAAGCAGGAGGATTTATAGTTCTTCTCATGTAGCTGCCATCTCAGGCTGAGCTGCAGATGCTGCTCTTTGCAGGACTTTGCTAGGCTGCCTCCTCCAGCAGCATCCCGCAGCGACAAACTGCGCAGGTTAATCGTACCTGGGAGAAAACAGAGTCTTAGCAGCATTTTTATGTCTGTTACCTTTCAGTGTGGGTATTTCTTGTCTTTGAGGTAATCTGAAGGCTAATCCAGGTCCCAACAGCTGGTTTTTTTGGTTTTTAAAAATCTTTTCTGTTATTTTATGTGCTCAACACATTGCCTCTTTCAGCTAGAGCTTTCCCATTTACAGTGTGCTGGTTCTCCTCGTGGCTTTAACCTTTGCTTTATCCTGCCCTAGACCTTTTCAGCATTTGCCAGGCCCTTCCTGAGACAAAAGTGACCAACAGGGATTCTGATATTTACCACAAAGCTCTATTCATGCACAACTGTTCTAAAGCCTGCCACTGGCCTCAACAGGGCTCTGACATTGAAACAGAATTGCTCTGCTTTCATCTTATCTGCTTATTTGCTCTATTTCTTTTTCTAGGGAGTGTATAATCCTCTGTAACTGTCTTTGCTGATTTCAGCAGTGACTGATATCTTTTCAGTTCCTTTTTTTTTGCTTTTATTGATCCCCATTCTCCAGATGTTTAGCCACGAGCTCACAGAACTAAGCTGCAGAGCATCACAAATGATCTGGGGATCAGAACAGGTTATTGATTGATTCTCACTCGGACGCTTTGCAGCCTTTAAGCAAACAGTTCTTTTGCCTTGCCAAAACGGTGGAACTCTTTGAACTTAGCATGCAGGTGCCTTAAATACCAGCTAGAGTTCAACCAGCTCTACCCAAGAGTACCTGAATGCAAACCAAGGGGAAATGGCAATGTCTTTACGTGGCAGCATCCAGCTAATCTATGACCTGTTCAAGGTGCAGGATTCACTAACCTCGAGGTGCAAATCATCCTCACTTGGGTTAAAATATGAGAATTGTGCTAAGAATCCTGGCACAGAGGGTCAGTGGCTGACTGGGGTGAGTGGCCTTTGTCTCAAGTATCAACTCTTGCCCTTCCTCCATCGACTCACTGAACCTGCCCTGCACCTTCTCCTTGATTACTAAACAGTAATGGATCTCTAAATGTTAATATCAAGGACTACTGATATGCAACCTACTACATTTATTTCTGTTTCAAGTAACCTCACCATAAAAGTGATCTTTCCAGAATAACTAAAGGCTGGATGGTTTCTATAATGAGAGATGTATGTTGGTATGACAACATCAAGTTACAGGTCTCCTTTCTTCTACAGAGCCTGCAAACAGCCACTAAGAGGAGTGGATTCACCCCAGGTTTGTGATCAAAACAAGAACTGGAACAGTGCAGAAAGGGATCAGCCTGAAGCATTCAGGTTCCTCTTTCCTTGAGTGTTCTGTTTTGAAATGATTGGCATTAACCCAAGGAGCCTGCACAGTGAATTGAAGCTGATGTAATGCTCACAAGCAACCAAGGTCTATTCAGCAGTCTTATCAGAGCTAAGAAGAAAAGTGATGTCCCCAGCACAGGTCATTTGACTGCCATTAGTTGAATGCAACTACATGAATAGTTCCAACTGGCAATGATTAATGGTTGGACTTGATCTTAAAGGTATTCTTCAGCCTAAGTGATTCTATGATTCTAGTTATTTGGCTATTAGAATCATAAAATCACAGAATTGTCAGGGCTGGAAGGCACCACTAGGACCATCCAGTTCCAACCCCCCTGCCATGGGCAGGGTCACCTCACACTAGATCAGGTTGCTCAGAGCCTCATCCAGCCTGGCCTTAAAAACTTGCAGGGATGAGGCTTCCACCACCTCCCTGGGCAACCCCTGCCAGGCTCTCACCACCCTCATGCTGAAGAACTTCTTAACATCCACTCTGCTTCTACTCACTTCTACTTTTGCTGTGTTCATAGAATCAAAGAATAGTAAGGTTGGAAGAGACCTCCAAGATCATGTAGTTCCAACACCCTGCCATAGGCAGGGACACCTCCCACTAGAACAGGTCACTCAAGGCCTCATCCAACCTGGTCCTGAACACCACCAGGGAGGTTGTGGAGCACAGAAGCACCCAATGTGATCTTTACACTTTGGGTGCTTCTGTGCTCCACAACCTCCCTGGGCAACCTGTGCCAGTGTCTCACCACCATCNGTGATTTTTTAGTTTTGGTTTGGTTTGGTTTGGTTTGGTTTTTTCTTGGTTGGTTGGATTGGGTTTTTATGTGTTTTCAGGGAAAAAAAAAATCTTCTAGATTTCTCCCCCCATGGTCCTTTAAAAGCTGTAGTTTTCTTTAAAAGCTTTTTAAAATATTACTGTATGTTGCTTCAAGTGAGGCCCAGTGTTTTGCCTGGTGGTAATGTTAGGTTAAGCAGATTTATAGAGGCTGGGATCTTCAAACTCCTTTTAAATGTGAGGATTTGGCTAATAAGCCTTTCATCTTCTGTAGTGCTGCCTTCTTCCAGTTGCTTAGCCATGAGTGTGCTCTGAAAGATCCTTACCCACTTCACCTTCCATTATGTGGGCTCCTTTCACAGATACATCTTTCTTTGTCACAGCCTGCTCCTTAATCCAGCATATCACACAGGGTGGAATTGTGCTGCTGCTTCATTCCCCAGGCAGCTACCAAGCATCTCCTGTCCCTCTGAGTCAGTATTTGTGATTCACTGAGCACAAGAAGGGAGAATCACAGTGTGCTTGCCTGAAAGGAACACAGCCTACATTTGGGAAATCCAGGGATAATATTAGTTGTAAATGTCTATTGCATAAGATTTTTTAGCAGTTTGTCACTCCTAGCAACAGCCTGGCTGTCACAGTCTGAAGTGCCCCGTACGACACTGTGTTCCTGCAGTACCACCTCTTCCTTGCCTTCTCCCCATCCACAGCTGTACCACTTCTTGTTTGGGGCTCAGAGCTGCTTTGGTGCTCACAGCTGGATTGGTGCTCAGCACTGTTTTCGTGCTCAGTACTGGTTTGGTTCTCAGAGCTGGTTTGGTGCTCAGCATTGGTTTGGTGCTCAGCGCTGGTTTGGTGCTCAGCATTGGTTTGATGCTCAGTGCTGGTTTGGTGCTGTGTTGTTGGTTTGGTGCTCAGTGCTGATTTGGTGCTCTGTGTTGCTGGTTTGGTGTTCAGTGCTGGTTTGGTGCTCAGTGCTGGTTTGGTGCTCTGTGTTGTTGGTTTGGTGCTCAGTGCTGATTTGGTGCTCTGTGTTGCTGGTTTGGTGCTCAGTGCTGCCAGAGTGTGAGGATTGCCACTAGCCAGAGCAGACAGCCTGGTATTCTCCGAAGCAATCAGTGCTGCCTCCTCCTAAAACAAGAGCTGTAAGCATGGTTGCTGACTTGAGAGGCTCTCATCAGGTTCTTCAGGCATGCTGATGAAGTCCTACAGCTTCAGCTAAAGCCATTTCTGTGTTATTCAAGCCTGTCACTATGTTTCCAGAAGCGAAGTGGCACTGAGGGTTCTACCCAGGGTTTTTCCAAGAGAAATACTGCATGGGACACTTCCACTTCTTTCTCTCTTACTATTTTTTCCATGCTCCAGAACTCAGCCTTATGAGCCTGCTGTAAGGCCTCATCCAAAGTAATCTCTGCAGTTCTGGGACTCCATCCCCCCCAAAAGCAGCAGCAGCAGCAGCAGCATGGCCTTGTGGCTTTTACTTAATGAGGCATTTGAGCAGAATACAGCAAGGACAAATTGGCAAAGTAGGCTTTAAGTGTCCTGCGACAGAAACACAAGTGACACTAGGCCAGGGCAGGCTTTTCTCTTCCCTCCCCAGGAGGTGTCAATCAGGATGTGCTACTGGCTGACAGACCCCTCCAGCCACTGGAAATACTTAAGAAGCTTTGGATCACTCTTTTCCCCCTGTTAACAGCATCAACAATGAGCTCTTTGTCTAAGGGTCAGGGGGTCAGGAGCCCTCAGCCTGCATTACTCCTTGTTTGAGGGCAGGGTCCCCACTGCCTGCCCTGCAGGCTGGACTTCTCCTGGGATCTCTTCTGGAGGGGAACCACAAGGGATCTCCCAAACAGAAACCAGGAGTGGTTTGAGGCTTCCATCAATCACAGGCAGTTCCTGTAGGTGTTATAGCCAGGGCAAAGTTTGCCTTGCTACCCAGTAAATACCTACAGAATCACAGCAACATCCAGGCTGGCAAAGCCCCTCAGGAGCACCAAGCCCAGCCTAGAACCCTACTCTACAAGAGTCACCTTAAACCATAGCCCCAAGCACCACATCCAAACCACCCTGAAACACAGCCAGGCTGGGTGACTCCACCACCTCCCTGGACAGCTCATGCCAGTCCCTGACCACTCTCTCCATGAAAAACTTTTTTCCTCATGTCCAACCTAAACCTCTCCAGCCTCAGCTTGAGGCCATTCCCCCTTGTTCTGTCTCCACCTTCCTGTGAGCAGAGCCCAGCAGCAGCCTCTCCACAATGTCCATTCAGGAAGCTGTAGACAGCTCTACCCAGTATGATGGACTTTTTCCAGGACCAGAAAGGAGGCCTGCAAGAAAACTGGGGAGGGACTTTTTGAAAGGGCTTGTAGTGATAGGACGAGGGACAATGGCTTTGAGCTGGAAGAGAGCAGTCTGAGACCTGAGATTATTTTGTCAGGGCCACACTCCGTCTCACAGAGGCACGGCACTGCCTGCCAGAGCCAGTAATCCAAGGAGACAAACACCCTATGGGCATGTGGGCTTGTGAGGAAAAGCTGATCCAGGAAAAATCACTCTTGAGTCAAGAAACCTCCTTTGGACCACACAAAGATTTGGAGACTATACAGTGGAGTCTTTGATTTCAATTCATAATTCTTGCTGCTTCATCTCTGGCCTTTATCCATTGCCTTCATCCATTGCTGCCTTCATCCATTGCCTTCATCCATTGCTGCCTTCATCCATTGCTGCCTTCATCCATTGCCTTCATCCATTACTGTGTTTATCCACTGCCTTCATCCATTGCTGCCTTCATCCATTGCTGCCTTCATCCATTGCTGCCTTCATCCATTGCCTTCATCCATTGCTGCCTTTATCCACTGCCTTCATCCATTGCTGCCTTCATCCATTGCCTTCATCCATTGCTTTCATCCATTGCTGTCTTTATCCATTGCCTTCATCCATTGCTGCCTTTATCCACTGTCTTCATCCATTGCTGCCTTTATCCATTGCCCACCCAGCACAAGCTCCACAGACTTAATCTGAAATCCATCACTGTCCCCTCAGTGGAGCTTTAGCTTGACAGCATCAGTGCAAGGCACCTTCTTCTGTGCTGCCAGGTGAGCAGGGCTGATGTAAGGCAGCAGAAACTTGTCAGATCCCATAGCTAAGTACAACTCAGATTTCAAAGCCAGGAAAATAAACTCCTGAATGGCTGTCATGCTTCAAGGCTGAGGAAGTCTCATTCCAGTTTAAAGCATTAGAAATGCTCTTGGCTCTGTCTCAAAGCCTTGTTTTGTGGTGTCACTTCTGACTGTTGTAAGACAAACCAGCATTTGCTTCAGAGAAAGGGATGTTTAACAAGGCAAACACCGGCTTTCAGGAAAGGGAAGCATAATTGAGGCCTCAGAGGCTGGAAGCCTATTTGCCATAATGATATTCTGACCCCCCCTTTACACTTGCTGTTGATAGTTCAGAAATGACATTAAAGAATTGAGATCTGTAACATTTCTGTGCTCTGGGCTGGCAGTGATGTCCTCCTCCTGTGGAGCAGGAAGCTTAAGGCAATCAGAGTAACAATTCTGTTCACTGTCATTCAGCAGCTCTGTGAGATAAATGGGAACAAGATTCAGATCTATTAGGGGATCTAATGAATGCCTCTTGATCTCTGAGGGCTGGGTGCCAAGAAGGAAGGGACAGAATCTTCTCACCTGCACACTGAGATAGCACAAGCAGCAATGGATGGAAGCTGCAGCACAGGAGGTTCCAGCTCAACACAAGGGGCAACTTCTTGACTGGAAGGGTCCCAGAGCCCTGGCACAGGCTGCCCAGAGAGCTTGTGGAGTCTCCTTCTCTGGAGCTTTTCCAGCCCTGTCTGGATGTGTTCTGTGTGCCCTGAGCTGGATTGTCTGGTCCTGCTCTGGCAGGGGTTGGACTGGAAGATCTCCAGAGATCCCTTCCAACCCCTAGCATTCTGTGATCCTATGACCTCCTCAGTCCCAGGACTGGCCTGTCAGCAGTGCTTTTTACTGTGAAAAGTAGTAACAAGTGGCACTGAATTAGCATAAAAGTGCCCTGAGCACTCACACACTTCAGCAGCAGGATTTTGGGATAACAAATCATTTGTACACCCTCAGAGCACTTCACCTACGAAGTGTTGCTCTGCCATCAGCTTCAAAGCCAGAGGAAAGAAGCTAAGTTAACAGTGAGAATATTCACATCCTTTACATCAGGGTTTCTCTGCTGAGAGGTGGCAACTTCCTATGCTCATGGCATATGTTCAGCCACCCCTCTGAGCCTCGAAAAGAAACCAGGCATTCCATTTTGTTGCTTTAAATGTCTCACACCAATGGGTTCCCCCAGCAGCTTCCAAATGCCTCACTGCTGGCTGTTGTACATGCCCTATCCTGGTGCCCTGTGCTGAGATGCTTGCTCCTAGGATCTCTCTAAGAGCAGGGAGAAAATGTTGATTCTGGGACAGACATTGCAAAGCTCATGTTTGCACCCAGGCTTGTTTGCAAACCTCAAAACTCCTTCTTTGAAAAGGTCTCGGCTGATTTGAATGAGAGCAGGAAAGGTTTTGCCTGACTTTAACTCCCTCCCATCCCGTCCCATCCCGATCCAGAAATGCTTGCTCGCTCTGCCCTCCTCTGGAAGCCATGAGGTGACACACAGGGAGCCAGGAATCTGCACTTCCCTGCTCTCCCTTGTGCCCAGGCAGCTACAACTGCTCCTGAGACCAGGCAGGTTTTCATATCCCAGCAGCATGACCAAGGAGCTGCAGAGCATTGATTTCATCAATTGATTGCACAGACAGAATGTGGCCAGCAGGTCGAGGGAGGTGATTTCCCACTCTGGTGAGACCTCCACCTTGAGTCCTGAGGCCAATTCTGGAGCCCCTGTGACAAGAAAGATCTGGAGGTGCTGGAAGGTGTCCAGAGAAGGGCCACGAGGATGAGCAGAGGGCTGGAGCTGCTCTGCTGTGAAGAGAGACTGAGAGAGTTGGGGCTGTGCAGTCTGGAGAGGAGAAGGCTCCAATGAGACCTTATTGTGACTGTCCAGTATCCAGGAAAGCTGGGGAGGGACTTTTGAGGCTGTCAGGTAGTGATAGGACTGGGGGGAATGGAGCAAAGCTAAAAGTGGGCAGATTCAGACTGGATATTATAGAATCACAGAATGGTAAGGTTGGAAGGGACGTTGAAGCTCATCCAGTTCCAACCCCCTGCCATAGGCAGGGACACCTCCCACTAGTACAGGTCACTCAAGGCCTCATCCAGCCTGGCCTTGAACACCTCCAGGGTGGTTGTGGAGCACAGAAGCACCCAATATGATCAAAGATCAAAGATCACATTGGGTGCTTCTGTGCTCCACAAACTCCCTGGGCAACCTGTGCCAATGTCTCACCACCCTCACTCCAAAGAGCTTCCTCCTAACATCCAGTTTCAATCTCCCCTCTGCCAGTTTAAACCCATTGCCCCTTGTCCTGTCTTCTTAGGAAGAGTTCTTTACCATGAGGGTGGTGAGACACTGGCACAGGTTGCCCAGGGAGGTTGTGGCTGCTCCCTCCCTGGAGGGAGAAACTCAAAGCAAGGCTCGACAGGGCTCTGGGCAACCTGAGGATGCCCCTGCTGCCTGCAGATGGACTGGATGGCCTTTGGAGGTCCCTTCCAACCCAGACCATTCTCTGATTCTAAGCTGAATTAGAATTTTAGCACAGCTGTTGAAGTGGTGAGTGCTTAAAAGCAGGTAATGAAATAGAAAGCAGGATAAAAATATCATATGGGTTTAGAAAGCAGGATAAAATATGACATGGATTTAGGAGTAGTTGTTTGGTCTTGCAATGCCAGGACAAGGGGCAATGGGTTTGAACTGGCAGAGGGGAGATTGAAAGTGGATGTTAGGAGGAAGTTGTTTGCAATGAGGGTGGTGAGACACTGGCACAGGTTGCCCAGGGAGGTTGTGGAGCACAGAAGTACCCAATGTGATCTTTGATCACATTGGGGGGTTCTGTGCTCCACAACCTCCCTGGGGGGGTTCAAGGCCAGGTTGGATGAGACCTTGAGTGACCTGTACTAGTGGGAAATGTCCCTGCCTATGGCAGGGGGTTGGAACTGGCTGAGCTTTAAGGTCCCTTCCAACCTTACCGTTCTATGATTCTATGACTGTGATTCTATGATTATTAGGCTTTTATTGATACTAAAGATGACTAATTCTGTGTAAAATACAGAAAAACACCAACCCAAAACACTAAACCCAAAGCTAATTCTTCTGTCTCTGCATTGTAGCTGCCAACACCTTATAGGAAATTATTATTTAAAGAGGTTCCATAAAGAAATTAGCAAGAAATAGGAGTTGGGAGTCAGCGAGAGCAGAGCAACAATAATTGGTCTGGGGAAAACCACCATTAGTGGAAATCCTTAAACATTTGGGATTGATTTTGTAACATCTTCATTAATGAGTGTGGGCTAAGAAGCTGGCAGGTACTAATGAAGTTTGGTGGGGACTTGAAGCTCACCAGAGAGGCAAAGCTGTAATATCGTGCAGGAGAAAGCTAAATGACTTAGGGGGGGCAGAGTATTAGAAATGGGATGAAATTTAATTGCATCATGTGCAAAGTCGTGCACTTAACGAGCTTTTACGACCTGAGCTCCTGCAAATTGGGAGCTTTAGATGCAAATGACAAAGAGGGAGGCCCTGGGGCACTGGCTGATTGCAGGAGGGTTGTGAGTGTGGTGCTGGTAAAACAAAAACCAAGGGGCATAAGCAGAAAATACCTTTGTGGGTGCAGCCGGTAAAGGCAGGGGTCAGACACAGAACCACAGAGCATCATTCAGGTTGGAAAAGACCCCTGGGATGTGTTTGTGTCACTGTGTGGGGCACTAAGCACAGGTCATGTGAAATGTCCCAAACGTTCCCTATGTGAAAGGGGCACCTAAAGGTGGGAACTGATGTCAAATCAGCTCCCAGGGGGTTCTTAGAGCTGGAGACAAGAATTTGCTTCTGTGAGGATACAAAGGCAATATAGGTACATGAAAACCCCTGTGACAGTCATAGAAAGGTTTGGGTTGCAATGGACCTTGAAGACCATCCAGTTCCAACTGCTCTGCCATGAGCAGGGGAACACCTTCCATGAGATCAGGTTGCTCAAGGTCCTGGCCAACCTGCCCTTGATCTGCTACTGTATTACAGGGTCACAGCATGTTAGGGGGTGGAAGGGGCCTCTGGAAATCTTTGAGTCCAACGTCCCTGCCAGAGCAGGACCAGAGAATGTACAGGTTCACAGGAAAGCACCCAGACAGGGCTGGAAAGGCTCCAGAGAAGGAGACTGCACAGCCTGTCTGGGCAACCTGTGCCAGGGCTCTGGGACCCTTCCAGGCAAGAAGTTCTTCCTCATGCTGATCTGGAACCTCCTGTGCTGCAGTTTCCATCCCTTGCCCTTGTGCTATCCCAGGGCACAAGTGAGCAGAGGTTGTGCCTGTCCCTGTCTCTATCCCTGTCCTTGTCCCTGTCCCTGTCCCTTCCTGCCTGACCCTCAGCCCTCATCTATTGAGAGACATTTATTAGATCCCCTCTCAGCCTTCTCCTGTTGAGTGAACATTTGCAGGAAGGAAGGAAAGTCAGCAGACAGCATTGGGCATTCAGAACCATGGTGCTAATTTTTGGGGTGAGGAAATATTTTCTCCCAAACCAGCCTGGTCTTTTCACACTAAAAGAAGCAAAATTATTTTGTTCCACTAATTGCTGTCAACTAAGGATGCTTTTAGTCACTAGGACACCAATACACCAACAAATGCTCTTAATGAGGCCTCTTTTGGGCACGAACATATCACCAGCTCCATGGCTTAGAGTGGAGCAGATACTTTGGAGATCTAAAGCACTTGTCTTCCTTCTGGTCCTGCTGGAGACAGGTTGTTGACTGGCAATTTATATCTCTTTGCTAGCAAATTGTCTCTATCCAAATCCCCTCTATCCAAATTCTCTCTATCCAAATCCCCTCTATCCAAATCCTCTCCATCCAAATCCCCTCCATCCAAATCCCCTCCATCCAAATCCTCTCTATCCAAATCCCCTCTATCCAAAGTCCCTCTATCCAAATCCCCTCTATCCAAAGTCCCTCTATCCAAATCCTCTCTATCCAAATCCCCTCTATCCAAAGTCCCTCTATCCAAATGCCCTCTACCCAAATTCCCTCTACCCAAAGCTCCTCTCCTCAAAGTCCCTGAGAACCTCTTCTTGAAGACATTTAATTTCTTCTTATTTTGAAAATGTTTTCCATCTCTCCCAGTCATATCTGATTGTGGAGATGAGCTTGGAATTGGAGAAAGGATTTGTTTTTTGAAGTTTTTTTTTGAGTCCCATCTGTTTTCCATTTGTCTGAAGCTTCCCAGAGATGCTGAGAAGCAGTTGGGACCAGTAGATACTTGCCATCTCTCCACGTTGTACCACAGTGCCATGAGAGAAAACAGAGGTGAGAGGAGAGAGCCTGCAGCTCTGTCACACACAAGTGCCCATGTTGAGCCTCTCCATCACCTGGTTATTCACCCATGCAGAGCACTTGACACCTCCTGAAGGGTGCTGCCTGTCTGGGGCACTTCAGGTATAACAGCAGGACTTGGGCAGCCTCTGCTCTGCAGTGAGGTGTCCAAGCTATGGAGAGAGACTGCAGTTTAATGACAGTTTCTAGGCTTTTGTGCCATGCAGACACAGCAGGCAGCACGGCACAGGAAGAGTGACAGACAAATCATCTCACCTTAGCACCAGTCTGCAGCAAGCTGCTGCAGTCCTTGGGGGGGATGCTCAGTCCTCTGTCAGGAGGGGCCAGATATGATCCTCCCTAGAAAATCACAGCCCAGAGTTAAATTTTGACCTTTTACTAAAGGAGAGGTGAGATTAATTGTGCCCAGCTACTTAGGCAATACTCAAGCTTCAGCATCTGGTTAGTGAGTTTCTGAGCCTTGATGTCTCTCCTGAGATGATGCTCTGGCAGCTGTCATAGGCTGAAATGGTATCTGACAGAGAGAGCTTGCAGCCAGGATCAGATCTCCTCTCCACAATCATAGGATCCTGGAATTGCTTTGTTTGGAAGAGAGCTTTAAGATACAGTGTCTGAATGTTAGCCCAGCACTGCCAGGTCACCACTAAACCATGTCCCTCAGCACCACATCTACACAGCTTTGAAACCCCACCAGAGATGGAGATTCCACCACTGCCCTTGGCAGCCTGTTCTGGAGCTTGGCAACCCTTTTGGGGAAGAAATTCATAGAATCATGGAACTATAGATCAGTCAGGGCTGGAAGGGACCACAAGGATCAGCCAGTTCCAAGACTCCTGCCATGCCCAGGGACACCTCACACTAGCTCAGTCTTTTTTCCCAGGCAGAATAGTCAAGCCCCAGATGGCTCCAACCTTTCAGGGAGCAGCAGAGAGCCAGAAGCTTTCTCCTCAGCATCTTTGTCTGCAGGATGAACACCCCCAGTTCCCTCAGCCTGTCTTCATAAAGATCCTTTAGACCTTTCACCATTTTTTCATTTTCTTCACTTTCTAGCATGCTGCAAACAGCTCCTGGAACAGCTCCTGTGCCCAGGCAGGCAGGAGGTGTCTGCAGCAGGGTGTGTGGGACACGCCGTGGGGACAGGGGACCACATTTTCTCTCTCTCTTACACACCTCCAGAGGTGCACCCCCAGAGCTGTGTCCCAAAGCCATTAAAATCTCCGCCGTAGGGGGAGGGGGGGAAGGTTTCTCAGGACGTGTGAAGTGACAGTCCTTGGCACCTCTCCAGCCAGCCCTCCTGCAGGTTCCTGCTGCATGAGAAGAAGCTGATTAACACTTTTCCCTGCCCTGAAGCTAGAGGCACTTAAGGGAAGGGGATGCTCCTTTCATCCTGCAGCTGCAGAGCGGCCAGCGCCGCAGACAAGGTAATGAGAATTTTCCTCCCGTCTCACCTTCCCCTTTCCAGCTGTTTTTTCTCACTCTTCCTTCCCCCCTCCTCTCTCCATCTTCAATGTACCGCTTCATTAATGACTGAAAAAAAAAAAACAAAACCCACCGCAACCCAACAAGCAAACCAGCAGCCCGTAGGTGGTACATGCCGAAGTGCCGAGCTGCGGCCGAACAGGCTCCCTTTGCCTCGGCATCCCTGCATCTGCTTCTGATGCTGCCAGGCAGGGCTGCGGCTGATTTAAGCTGCTTTCTGCTTGCCAATTGAGTTAAACCTGCTGTGCACAGCCAGGGCTTCGGGAGGAGGAAGATGGATGCACATTTTAATGACCGAATCAGCATATATTTGGCATGGGGATGGCAGCAGCCTCCCCTCCCTGGGGGCTCTGACAAGCGAGAAGCCTCTCTCCTGTTAAAAAGCACAGGACGGCTGCGTGCCCCTCTGCTTGCTGTACATCGGGGATGGGCTGCAGCAGGGCTCCCCCATGACATGAAAGCATGGGCAGTGTTTGGCAATATGATGTGGATGCTGTTTAGATCTCGGTTCCAGCGCTGCATCCCAGGAGAGCTAAAGCCAGCGCCGCGGAGTGGCTGCGCCCTTTGGGTCGCTGTGTGAAGCGGAGCTGTAAAGCATCAACCTGCTGACAGCTGGGATTGCTGTTTTGCTACACAACCCTTGCCCCCGCGGCTGCCTGCTGGAAATTAGCACATCTCTGCCACAGTCAGAGGGCTTCTCCTGATTTATATCCTGACCAGGGTAGCAGTCATGGTGCATTGCCTCTATTTTAGTGCGTGTGTGCACGAGCATTTCTAGCGCAGAATCACACAGAATGGGTTGGGTTGGAAGGGACCTTAAAGCTCAGCCAGTTCCAAGCCCCTTACCATGTGCAGAGACACCTCTCACTAGAGTAGGTTGTTCAAAGTCTCATCCAACCTGGCCTTGAACACCTCCAGGGAGGTTATGGATCACAGAATCTTGGACTTGGGGGTGTCAACTGAATGACAAACTCCCCATGAACCAGCAGTGGTCACTGGCAGCCCAGAAGGTAGCTGTGTGCATCCAGAGCAGGCAGAGCAGCAGCACAGGGAGGGGATTCTGCCCCTCTGCTCTGCTGAGACCACACCTGCAGCACTGCCTCCAGTTTTGGTGCCCCCAGCATAAGAAGGACATCAAACTGCTGGAGTGGGTACAGAGGAAGCCATGAAGATACTCAGAGGGCTGGGTAAGCTCCCTTGTGGGGTCAGGCTGAGAAAGTTGGGGCTGTTCAGCCTGGAGAAGAGAAGGCTCTGGGGAGACCTTAGAGCAACCTTCCAGTACCTTCAGAGGGCTACAACAAAGCTGAGAAAGGACTTTTTACAAGGGCTTGTAGTGATAAAATGAGGAGGAATGGATTTAAACTGGCAGAGGGGAAATTTAGAGTGGATGTTAGGGAGAAGTTCTTTGCAGTGAGGGTGGTGAGACACTGGCACAGGTTGCCCAGGGAGGTTGTGGAGCACAGAAGCACCCAATGGAATCAAAGATCACATTGGGGGCTTCTGTGCTCCACAACCTCCCTGGAGGTGTTCAAGGCCAGGTTGGCTGAGACCTTGAGTGACCTGTACTAGTGGGAGGTGTCCCTGCCTATGGCAGGGGGTTGGAACTAGATGATCTTTGAGGTCCTTTCCAATCTTTCCATTCTATGATTCTATGTTAAACTGCACTGGTCCCACTACAGACCATTCTCAGCAGACAGACTTCAGCTACCCAGAACAAGCCTCCAGCCTCCATCCCCCATCTGTGTTTCTTCCCAGCACAAAAAACCCTGCAGTTATTCAGCCACAAATGTGAAATTATTCTATAGCCTCAGTGACATGGAGATAATTGAATTTATACTGCACATATGCTTGTTTACACATGCAAGAGCTCACAGTCATTATTACCCTTGCTGATTTATGTCATTGCCACCCAAAGCTGCATACATTTGTGCACATCATTCATTCTGAAGCATTGCAGAAATAAATCATCACGTAACAAACCAAGCCATCAGAGGAGTCTCCTGTTGTTCCCCTCATCTCTGACTATTCCAGGCAAACTACCAACCCCCAAACCATTTTTTTTCATCACTTCAGAAGTCACTTTCTTGCATTTTGAGCTCGACAGTTAAAACCATCTTGGATGACTAAGAGCAAGTTGCAACTGGGGGAAAATGCATAACAGGCTCTGGGAAGTGAAGGGATCCTGGAGTTAACACACAGGAGAGTTAGCTTTAAGCAGAAGATGCACAAAGCCATCCCAAACCTCCTTGCTGGACTCCTTCTGGACCATTTGCCTCCCTGTGAGCCTTTTTTTGGTTATGCCTGCCTGCCTTAAGTTGCTTTGAAGATCATTAGCTCTGATGTCTGCTTTCTTAGGCTAAGTTTTGCCAAGCTGTCCTTTAAAGGTTGTATCATTTGGGGCTGTTCAGCCTGGAGAAGAGACCTTCCTGTGGCTTTTCAGTTCTTAAAGAGGCCAGGAAGAAAGCTGGAAACAGACATTTAGCAGGGTCTGTTGTGACAGGGCTAGGGGTGTTGGTTTTAAGCTAAAAGAGGGAGACTTAGACTAGATATAAAGAGGAAATTTTTTACACTGAGGATAGTAAGACACTGGTCCAGATTGCTCCAGAGAGGTGGTAGATGCCCCAGTCCTGGAATACTGCAGGTCAGGTTGTTTAGGAATCTGAACAACCTCTTCTACTTGCAGATGTGCCTGCTGACTGCAGTGGGGTTGGACTAAGTGAGCTTTAAGGGTCCCTTCCAATCCAAACCATTCTGTGACCATGATTTAGGTGCCAGCTACACCAAACACGAGGTCTCAAAATTTATTTCCCTCTCCAAAAGGACACTTAATGGTTTAGCAAGACAGTGCCATTGCTGTTCAGACAGAGCAGCACTGACTGGGTGAGTTATTGAACTCAATAGCAGCAGGCCCCTGGGTCGTTTAAATCTCAGGTAGCTCTTGAAGTCAGCACCAACTAAAGATGTGAGACTTGATCTGCACCTGACTTAGACAGCACTTCTGGCCCTAAAGTCAGCATTTCCAACACACAAATGATCAGGCCACCAGACAGACACTTGCACGTTGTGGAATGCTAATTGTCATTTAGTACCAAGTGGCTCAGCCTGGATCTACATCATGAACTTCACAGGTCTCAGATGAGCCAGCTTTGGGATTTCAGCTGCTTCAGAGTTAAGCAAGAGCCAGTGGGGGAAATTCTGGAGAACTCAGCTCTGAGAGCTCAACTGCTGGAGCACCTCTGCTGTGANCTGCTGGCCTCCAGCTCTGTGCTGAATTTCCTCACCAACTCCTGGAATTCCCAGGGATTTGGGAACACTTCAACCCTCTACATGCTTAAGGCCACAGCTTTGCTGGTGTGCCAGTTACAAACTGCTCTGAGAGTGGCAAAGGAGACAATTATACATAAACTCAGCACAAAGACTAAGTTCTCTCCATCAAGAGTAAAAATGGCAAAACCTGGACCTTTCTCTTTAAATAAGTCATAGGAACAAGCTATTTGCATGTGTTTTGCATACTTGATTATAAATTTTTAAGTATTTTAAAGGTTCCTGAAGCCTGGGAGGATTTATAACAGGAATCTCTCTGAACTGTGATCTGAGAGTTACTTACCCCTTAAGAATAAAGATTTCTTGGGCTGGAGCAGTTTGAGCATTGTTATTTTTGAAATCTGCTGGGACTCCCCAGTGCAGTTACTTTTCAAAGGGAATAAAACCAGATGGTAATTGTGGAGTAGGAGGGAAAAAAAAAGTAGGGGGAAAAAAAAAAGAGAGGGGAAAAAAAAAAAAAAAGAGATAGGGAAAAAAAAGAGAAAAAGAAAGGGGAAAAAAGAGAGGGAAAAAAAAAGCTCCCAATTAATTATTAAAATCGGCTGTTAATTTTAGCAGCTTGCAGCAAATTGCCACCAAAAGAAAATGTAAAGATGCAGGGTCACCCAATATTGCCTCCTTTCTTAAATTCCCTATCCACAGCCTGTAAAGAACACTTTAAATGTGAGAGAAATCAGGTTAGAAAAAAGAAAATGGCACTAAATACATACATACATATATATATATATATAAAATTACATCAAAGATCTGTTCCCCTCTTTGTATATGAAGACCATTCACAAGCACTAAGCAATATGTTCCTGGGTAATGTAGCTGCACAGCTGTGGTTCAGTTTGGAAGCAGAGTGAGGGCACTTTGCCATCTCTCTGTATATTTCTTTTAGGATTAAAAGGCAACCAACCAAATAATAAAAGAAGTTCATTCCATACTGTGATGAGTGAAAATATATCAGAGAAGCATAGAATGGCCTGAGTTGGAAGGGACCTCCAAAGGTCATCTCACCTAACCCAGCAGTCAGCAGGGGCATCCTCCACTAGGGCAGGTTGCCCAGGGAGGTTGTAGAGCACAGAAGCACAGAATGGGATCAAAGATCCCTCCCTGGAGGTGTCCAAGGCCAGGTTGGAGGAGGCCATGAGTGACCTGTTCTAGCGGGAGGTGTCCCTGCCTATGGCAGGGGGTTGGAACTAGATCATCTTTGAGGTCCCTTCCAACCTTAAGATTCTATGATTCTATGGTTCTGTGATTCAGACACTGAAAGACTGCTGTTAGGTCTCCCTAGAGCCTTCTTTTCTCCATGCTGAACAACTCCAGCTGCACATTTGTGGTTCAGTTTGAAAGCAGAGTGAGGGGCACTTTGCCATTGCTCTGTATTATTATTTTTTTAGGATTAAAAAGGGAAAAAAATTCCTTACTGTGATGAGTGAAAATATTTCAATGGTTTGGTGCTTGGTATGAATGAGAGAGTAATATTAGAGCTGCAAGGAAAATGTTCAAACCAGCTCCTGGCTTCATGGCACTGCTTGGGAGTCAAAAATACAGCAAGAGGCTCAATGTTTAATGTCACTGAGCAAAGACAAAATGTTCTGCTGCAAAGAGAGTGCATTCAATAGAAACTATTTATCATCCCCAGACCATGGAGCAAGCAGCCTCACTGCCCTTCCCTGGCTGCTTCTGCAGTTCATGTGCACAGCTCCTTTCTGCTGTGCTGAAAACACACATTGCCTTCCCAACTTTGTTAGTTCACTGCTCTTCATTAAAGGTGAGAATCAATAGGTGTGATGACAGGGAAGGGCAGCTTAGAATAAATTGAATATCAAAGTTCTGGTTTGCTTTCAGAAAAGGCTGCAGGAAATAGCCTCCCCCTTCCAAACTGATCTGTTCTAATGCCTTCAGTGACAAACTGTGGCCGTGGGCACGTTCTTCTCCCCTTAGCTCTGCATATTCAACACTGCAAACAAGAAAGGGCTGCAGCTCCAGCCCGTGCACATCAGCAGGGGAGTTTCTCATTTCCCAGACATGAAAACGAAGCTTTGATACCTTCAAGAGTGCTGTTTCTGAACTCATAGCTTCAGAAGTGTAATGACCTCATCATCCTCTACAATGACCTCATCACCCTCTATAATGACCTCAAAGAAGGTGGGAGCGAGGTGGGGGTTGGTCTCGTCTCACATGCAGCAAGCGATAGGACAAAAGGGAATGGCCCCAAGTTGCACCAAAAGAGGTTCAGGTTGGATATTAGGCAAAACTTCCTTGCAGAAAGGGTTCTCAGATGCTGGAACAGGCTGCCCAAGGAGGTGGTGCAGTTAACATCCCTGGAGGTATTTAAAAGATGTGTGGGTGTGGTGCTGAGGGATGTGGTTTAGCGGTAGCAGCTTGGCAGTGGTGGGATTGTGAGCTCCAAGTGAGTGGCTGGACTTGATGATCTCAGAGGTCTCTTCCAACCTCGGCAGTTCTATGATTCTGCAAATGCAGAGGATAAGAAAACCTGAAGCTTTTAGAGTCTAGAGCAGCCTTTGCAGAAAGGAAGTGATGAAGCAGAGACAAAAAGAGACCCTTCAGAACATTTGAGGCAGGATCACCATAAGGCCCTGCTGCAAAGTTTTTATGGGCTTGGCTTCTGCCATAGGATTGCTCTGCATAGAGTCCTAGAATGGTTTAAAGGGACCTTAAAGATCATCTAGTTCCAACTCCTCTGCCATGGGCAGGGACACAAAACCCCATCCAACCCGGCCTTGAGGACCTCCAGGGAGGGCATCCACAACCTCCCTGGGCAACCTGCCAATGACTCAGTGAACCAGCAAGCACAGGTCACTGTCACCTAACAACAACATTATGGGGGAAGAAAAGACCTCCCAACCTTAATTAACAAATCAGATAAAAATATTAAACCTCTAAATATTAAGCATACATCAAATTTGGCAGCTGACTTGAGTGCCTGAGGCAGTTGGTTTAGAGAGTAATGCTTGTTCCACTTAATGTTATTAACAATTCCCAGGGAAGCACTGCATAGTTACAGTGGCTGCTGCATTAATCTTGATCATATGTGCAAGGGTGGAAGCTTGCCACAGGATTAGGAAAACAGAGTCCACATTGGTTTATTTCCAAACTGGTCTCTCTGCAGACAACAAGGATCTAATGAGACCACTTCCCGACTGACTGCAACTTCCCTGGGGCTAGGAGTGCTCTCCCATCAAGTGCTGGGACAATGCTCTTGGGAGAGTTTGGAGGAGCTCTCTGTCTTGGAGCAGTTGCTTCCTCTTCCAGTCAGTGAGATCAAGTCACAGGATGTAAATAGTCCATCTCCCATTTTAAATCATGCTGTGGCTTGAGTGGTTTTGCAAACAAATCACTACTAAAGCACAAGGCATCTTCTCCAGGGATTTCCTTGGCCTTTGCTCATGAATATTGTGGGGATTCCTCTAAATCCAAGTGACTGCCTGCATGCAAACCCTTCCAGATAGGAGAAAACCACTGGCTATCCCCCTTCCAAGGGAAAGCAAAGCTGAAAATGTTCCTGTTGTGTTCACACTCTCCAAGTCTCTCTATAAAAACATGAGAGCAGCCAGCACTGGATCAGATCAAAGGTCTTTCTAGCTCAGTACCTATCTCCAGCAGTGATCAGCAGTGGAGAGCTAAGGGAAAGCACAAAAGCAGGGCAAGGATATAATCATTCCTTCCCAAATATTACCCCAGCCTTCAGCAATCTGTGGAGCAGGGACTTCCTGAGCCAAAGGCCATGACTTGATGTCTAAAAGCCCTTAATGGATTTTTTTTTCCTCCAACAATTTTCTGAAGCCTGAATTTCTGTGGAAACGAATTCTACATCTTCACTAAATCTTTTATGAAGAAGGATGTCCTTTGGCTCGATTCAAAGCTGGTCCCTAGTGGGTTTCATTTCTCCTACTCCTTGAGCTGGAAAGGATATTGAGATGCTGTTTCATTTTATCTTCCCCATGATGCTCATTATTATGAGGCATTATAAATTATAATGAAAATACACCATCATTTTATCTACACTTACTCATCTCTTTTTTCCCATGGTGAGGACTCCTGCTGTCTTTAGCCACTTCTTATTCAGCTGTTGTTCTGTATCTTTATCACCCAGTTCTTCACCAGGCAAGATTCTTCAGTAGCTGACTCAAAAGAGATGTTCAGAAAAGACCAAAACTGACTTTGATCCAACACTTCCCAGGAAATATGGTCCACAATGTATGGGGTAACAGACAACAAAATGTATTTTGCTGGTACCCTTAGTTGGGTTCACTGTGTTAAGAGCAGATGAGTGTGAATTTGGTTGCCAAGGCCAAAAGCCTAGAAACAACAATCCCCTGTGTCAGTCTAGAAAGGACAACCCCATGTGTCAGTCTAGAAAGAACAATCCTCTGTGTCAGTCTAGAAAGGACAATCCCATGTATAGGTTGAGGACTGACGTGCTGAGAGCAGTGAAGGGGAGAAGGACTTGGGAGTCCTGGTGGCTGGCAGGATGGCCATGAGCCAGCAGTGTGCTCTGTATTAGAAGGGCTGTGGTTAGTAGATCAAGGGAGGTTCTCCTGCCCCTCTACTCTGCCCTGCTGAGACCTCATCTGGAGTATTGTGTCCAGTTCTGGGCCCCCCAGTTCAAGAAGCACAGGAAACTGCTTGAGAGAGTCCAGTGCAGAACCACACAGATGATTAAAGAAGTTGAGCATCTTCTTTGAGAGCTTGAGGGAGCTGGGGCTTGGAGCTTGGAGAGGAGGAGACTGAGAGGTGACCTCATTCATGGTTATAAATATGTAAAAGGTGAGTGCCAGGAGATTGGAGCCAGGCTCTGCTGGGTGATGCCCACTGACAGCACAAGGGGCAATGGTGGAAGCTGAGGCATAGGAAGTTCCATGTGAACCTCAGGAAGAAATTTTTCCCCTGTGAGGGTGACAGAGCCCTGGAACAGGCTGCCCAGGGGGGTTGTGGAGTCTCCCTCTCTGGAGCTGTTCAAGAACCATCTGGATGTGTTCCTGTGTGATCCAACCTGGGTGATTCTGCTCTGGCAAGAGGGCTGGACCAGATGATCTTTCCAGGTCCCTTCCAGCCCCTGACATTCTATGATTCTCTGATTCTTCCAAGTGCAACCTAGAACAGATCTCAGGAGGTTCACACAGAAAGTGATTTTTCAGGATCCAATTTAATGAGAGGGATTCTCTTCTCCTGTCCTTTGCCCAGCTCTGGTTAAAGCTCACAGCTCCCTGTAAGGAGGAAGAGGTGATAGCTTGTGAAGCAGACAGATGGCCTGTGGAGCTCCTTGTCAAAGGACATTATGGAATGATGTTCTAAGGGTGTATAGATGTTCTAAGAGATATTGTGGCAGTTCAAGGAGGACAAGCTCATGCTAAAAAACCACAGGCACCACATTGCTGGAGAAATCCCTGAACTTAACACACTTGGGAGAAGGGCTGGGGGAGTGCAGAGCAGAAGCTTGTCTTTCTCTTGTGTCCGTCATGAGACATTTTCTGTGGCTGCTGCCGGTGACAACACCCCGAAGCTAGCTGTACCTGCAGTCTGGCCCAGATGAACTTCTCTCATCTGCCCAGGCTGCCACGTTCATTAAGGGAACCCATCAATAATGCATCACCCACGGAGATCGCTGTAGGTGCCGCAGGAGGTTGTGCCCTCCTCGAGCTTCACCCAGAAAGGGATGATGCGAGGAAAGGAGGCGGTGAGCACCATGGCACCCGCTGAAAGCCTGCTCTGCTGAGCTCGGCGCTGCCGCCGCTGCTTTCCCGCAGCTCCTTTGTCACCACTCCCTCGGCGCCGGCGGAGCCGGGGGGCCGAGCCCGCAGCCTGGGAGCGCTGGGAGGCAGCCGGCGGGCGGCAGGAGGGCTTAGGACCCAGGGGGACGACAGCAGCCGGGTGGAAGGACCCAGGCTTTGGCGCACACGCCTCCTACCAAAAAAAAAAAAAACAAAAAAAAACCCGAGCCAAGCCCAAGCCCCGCGGATGCCGCTCGCTCATTCACAGCTTTCTAGAGAGATCCGAGCCCGAGCCGGGCAGCCAGGAGCCCGCTCCTCAGCCACTCAGCGCCGCAGCGAGGACAGCGGCAGGGCACAGCCCCTCCCGCCCCGCAGCCCCGCTGGCTGCCGGCCGCTCTCAGGTATTTCCTTCGCCTTCCCTCGGGCTGCGGCGAGGCTCCCCCGGGCCCCCCCCCCCNGCTCCCCGGGACCCCCCAGCCCCCCTCCCCTCCCCGAAAACCGCCACCGGCAGCGGCGGGCCCCGGCTGCGGCGTTTCAGCACCGCGGGGCGGACAGCTCCTGGCCGGCCCCGCCCGACTCCGCTGCCTGCTCCTGCCTGTTCCCTGCCTGAATCCGAGTGGTCCTGACTGACCTCTGCCTGGTCTTTGCCAGACCCTACCCGATCCTAAGTGGGCTTGGCTGATCCCTGCTGCTTGGTCCTGAGTGATCTCTGCCTGCCCTACCTGGTTCTGCTTGGTCCTGCATGATCCTGCCTGATTCTGCCTGGTCCTGCCTGATCCTGAGTGATCCTGCCTGATGCCTGCCAGGTTCTTGCTGCTTGGTTCTGAGTGATCCTGTCTGGTCCCCGCCTGATCCTGAGTGATCCCTGACTGTTTTTGCCATGATCCTAACTGGTCCTACCCTGATTCCTCCTAATCCTGCCTGATCCTGCCTAGTCTTACCCTGATCTCTGCATGGTCCCTCCTGCCTGATCCCTGCTTGTTCCCGGCCTGGTCTTGCCTGATACCTGCCTGATCCCTGCCTGCTACATCCTGCTTAGTGTCTGCCCTGCCTGCACTGCTCCTTGCCTGCCCTGCTCCCTGCCTGCAATGACTCTGGCCACGCTGCCTCCTGCTCCCTGCCTCTCCCACCTCTCCTGCCTCAGTTTCCCTGCCTCCCATCTGCTCTACTTGCCCTATGTGCCTCCTTCCCCTGCTCATTGCCTCCCATGTCTCAATTTCCCCTGTCTCCTGGCTGCCCAGCTCCCCGCCTGCTGCTTTCTCCCTGCCCAGCTCCCTGCCTGCTTGGCCTCTCCTGCCTGCCCTGCCTCAGTTTCTCTGCCTCCTGCCTGCTCTGCTTGCCCTATGTGCCTCCTTCCCCTGCTGATTGCCTCCTCTGTTTCCACGTCCCTTGCCTCCCCTCCCTGCTTCCTTCCTTTCCTGCTCACTTTTGCCTCTTACCTTGCCTGCTCCCTCCCTGCTTTCTTATTCTACTCTCTGTCTCTCCTGGCTTCCTCTCCTGCATGTCCTATCTTGGTGCTCTCTGCCTCCCTTATTCCCTGTCTGCCCTGCCTCTTTTCCTTGTCCTGTCCTACTTCCCCTGCCTGACCTGCTTCTCCTCCTTGCCCTCCCTGCCCTACTTTACTCAACTCCCCTTCCTTCTCAGCTTCCCCTGCCTCTCCTGCCTGCTACCTGCCTCCTATTTGCCCTGCCTCTTCTGTCTCCAGTCGTCTTTGCCCTGCTGCTCTGCCTCATGCCTTCCTGTTTTATGCCTTCTCTGTCTACTCTCCTCCCTGCCCTGCTCCCTTGCCTCCTTTCCTCCCTGCCCCTTTTTCCTCCCATTCCCCACTTTCCTGCCCCCTTCTTCCCCTCCTGTCTTCCTTCTTCATCACCAGCCTCCATACTTCCCAAAGGAGAGCATGGGGGGCTGGAAGAAATGAGGTCAGCAGCCCAGGAGCAGGGCAAACAAGGGAAAGAGCACAAGTTGAAAGGGAAATTCCAGATCCAATTTGAGAGCAGGGCAGATGTGGCCAGGAGGCGGGGGAAGGGTTAAAAGTGTGAGTTAAGGAACCAAGTAAAGACTCCAGCTAAGTGTTGACAGATAGGAGCTTGCCGACCAGCAGCAGATACCTGTTTGCTCCTCAGCAAATTGATGCCTGTTTTGACCAGGGTCGTTCAACCCAAAGCAGGGCGAGGGGTTAAGGGGAGAGAGGAATGTACCAGATGAGTCAAATGTTCTGCTTTCTGATGAGTAATGGCTTCAGGGAAGAAGTGAAGTGATTTACTCCTACCCTGTGGATCCTTTATTGCAGGAAGTCAGGAATTAAGTTGTGGTCCCTGCAAGCTGTGAGGGACGTTCAGAGAGGTTTGATACAGAAAATAAACACGAAGCAAATAATGGCTGGAGAAACCCCATGTGTGCTGCTGGCCTGACTTTAATTCCATTTGTGATGGCTTAAGCCTGGAAGGATGGAGAAGGTCACAGGAGAAAGGGAGCTTTACCTTTTCAAAATGCTGATTCCTCAGTCTACACAAGCCCCAGGAATAACAAAGTTAAGGAGCAGATGGCTACTCATTGCCCAGCACTAAGCAGTGGCTGGATCATATTTGGGAGGAACAGAAATTAAATTAGAGAGAGGCTGCTTTCATGTGCTTTCTGAGTAATCAGATAGGAGCAGGGATTTTCTCCAGCACCAGAACTTAATGCAATGCCACCACCCAAATGACACATTACATAACAGCATTATGCCATGCACTGCATAGCAAAGGCAAAGGTTTACTTCTTTGTACCATGAGAAGTCAGATAACCTTCTGGAGCTTCCCATGGCTTGCAGCTTGAAGTTTAGAGGTGTTTAGAAATGTTGTCTGATGTGCCTCGGTTATAAAACGCTGCTGATTATTTTAAGGATTCTGTTGACTCATTCAGCTCTGACAATTCTGGGGTGTTTTCTTAAAAAAACCCCATTCCTGCCAAAGTCCTTTCCTGTAAGGCAGATGCAAAACACTGAAAGATATTACAACCTGTTTCCCAAACCTTCTCATTTTATTATATCATCATTCGGAACTGAAAATCCGGTGCAGAGAGTAGATGCTCTTGCCCTGAGTGCTGCTGAGTAGTAGTGTGAGCAGTGCAATTGAGTTCAGCAATGGAGGAGCTGCAGAATCCACCCCAGAGCACTGAGTCATAATTCTTTAACCTCTGTGTGCTTTGAACATGCAGCAGCAGCCTCCTTATCCTCCAAAAGAGGGCCAGGTCAGTTTAAACACAAACGATCATAAGAGGAAGGAGAAGATTTCCTTCAAACTAAACCCAAGCTAATGCAATCATCAATTTCAGTCTGCTCTTGCTGAAACAGTTATGCTATTATTTTTTTTTTCTTTTGTCTGGGAAGCCTTATTTTCTCTCCCATCCCATTGCTGTGGTGTCTGGCACATAGACAAACAAGCTATGACATCAGCCCTTGCTATTAGAAGGAAAGGGACCTGGTGATAGGACAAGAGGCAATGGCTTCAAACTGGAGAAGAGCAGACTTAGATTGGATATTAGGAACAGGTTCTTTACCATGGAACAAGCTGCCCAGGGAAGTGGTGGATCCTACATCTCTGGAGTCAATCAAAACCTGCCTGGACATTGCAATCCTGGCAACCTGCTGTGGGTGACCCTTCAGGGGGGTTGGACTAGATGATCTCCAGAGGTCTCTTAAAACAAAAAAACAAACATGATAAGAGAAAATATAACAGAGATGCTTGTCAGTGCCAGGTGAGGATCAGACCCTAGTGCCCTCCCATTTGAAAGCTGTGGCAATGAAATTCCACCTGGCTTACAGCTTTGGACTGAAGGGAGAACACTCAGTGGACAGGGGCAAGTAAAATCTTTCTGGAACTGGAGTAGATGGGGAAGAGCCAAATGAACATGAGGACAGTGCTTCAAGAGGCAAATAGTGTTGGAGGAACAGCCAAAAAGGCAGGAACAAAATGATCCAGACAAGCTTTGTCACTACTGAGAGCAGATTTTTGGCCAGAGGATGTGGAGCAGATAGAGGTTGAATGCTGATCCATGGAAGAGAGAGCAGGGAAGCATCTTGAGCTCTTTGGATGGGAAGTGCTCTGCACACTTCCCTCATTGCTTTCCTTTTAGTTAATTAGTATTACCAGACACTTTATTACTAACTAATTTTTGAGGACCAGGCAAAAAGAGAAGTTGTTTGTTTAAAGACTGCATCCCACTTTCAGCATTTTACCCCTCCTAAAGCCACTCTCTGTCTCTTGTCATTCTCTTATTTGGACTGAAAATGAGGAAGCGAAAAGGGGATGTGAGACACTGAAGTTTTAGGAGAAGTTTCCCCATTTTTTTTTTATTGTTTCTTCTGTTTTAATACATTGTGTTTCAAATCTCTGTTAATCTTATTTTTCCCTTGTTTAAAGCTGGGGCTTGTTCCTTTGGAGGGATGATTTATTGTAAGTGGCTGTGAAAAGGTATCAGGAGAGCAAATAATCCTTTGGGAATGGAAAGTCACAACAGAGGAAAACAGCTGTTGAGACTGTAACAAAGAGTCTAGTGTGCCAACACACTGCAGTGAGGAAGGAAAAGGCCAACATCTTCATCTGGGAAAAAAGAAAACAAAAAAACCAAAAAACAAAAAAACAAACAAACAAACAAACAAAAAAAAAAACAACCAAAAAACCCCAAACCTTCCCAGAGCAGAGATGTAAACATCTGAAAAACTGGCAGGTGGATCAGAGCTGTGCTCAACATCAGAAGGGAAGGAGAAATTGCCATGTGTGGGAGGGGTTGCAAATGGAGAAGTTGCTGTTATACCTTTGGGAATGAGAATAAATCAGTAGCATTTGAGGAAGCACAACAACAATTTGGGGAGCTATAAAGCATTGAATTTATTGTCAAAGGTAAGGAGTGGGAGAGCCAAATCATCCCCTGATGTAAATCAAACTCCTTGAAGTCAGTTGTGCTCAAGTGGCTTGCTTGACCCTGTGATTTGTGTTGTGATTCAGATGGCAACAGCATTGTTCACACACATAGTTTGGATTCTTTTGCAAACATCAAACATCACCCCCAAAAAGGATTTTAGGGCAGCTTGTGCTGGTTAATAACCAGGATAACCCAGAGATGCTCTAACTCATGGCTGCAGCCCAGCTCCCTACCAGAAAACTCTGAGCTTCATTAAAATGTGCACCTTGTGTCAGCCTGAGCATTTGGAAGTTGCTTTTTGGCAATGATATCTGGCAGGAGAGGACTGTGTCTCCCTCAGCTTGGGATCATCTTGCCCATGAGGGATGCTAATCCACTTAAAACAAAACCAGAAGGAAACTTTCATCACAGAATCACAGATTGGTAGGGATTGGAAGGGACCTTTGAAGATCGGTAATGAAAAACACTAGCAAAAAATGTTGTGTTGTTAAATGCTTGGGGATCCTATGAGAAAATCTGAGTTTATCTCCTTCCTCTAATTCCATTTTCTTCTGGAACAGACACAGTTGAACTTCCATGGATTTGGTGGGAATCTGAAAAAGAGCAGCAGAAGGAAAGGTTTCACTCCCATAAAATCATGGAAAATAGATGAATCCCACTGAAAGGTCACAGTTTACTGCCAAAATCCTTGGGCCTGTCAGAGCAGGTTTAGAAGAGGCCACAACAATGATCTGAAGACTGGAGGGCAGACTGAAAGAGTTGGGGTTGTTCAGCCCAGAGAGGAGGAGGCTCCTGTGGCCTGTCAGTGCTTAACCAACCCCAACTCCCTCATCTGCTCCTCACAAGCCTCATGCTCCAGACCTCCCCCCACAATCCACCTTTAATCCAACTCTCATGTCTTTAAGAACTGACTACCCTACACCTAGGGATTGTGCCTCCAAACTTCAGGGTTTTTTTGCCCCTGAGTTATCAGCACTCTGTGGTGTCTTCTCCAAGCCAATCAGCCTTTTTTCCTCCCCGCTCTGCCCGTTCCCAAGTTTTTCCCTCAGCAGATACTCTGCCCTGCCCTTCCCCTTCTCCATCTCCACAATGAATAGAGAAAGAGGCTGCTTAGCAAACCCTTTCTATCAGCTACCAACAAATCTGACTCCTCTTGCTGTTAAATGAAAACTTCATCTCCCACCACAAAACAGAACAGGACAGAACAAGAGGACACAGCCTCAGGCTGTGCCAGAGCAGGTTCAGGCTGGGGGGTAGGAGGAAGGTCTTCACAGGAAGAGTGATTGGCATTGGAATGGGCTGCCCGGGGAGGTGGTGGAGTGCCCATCCCTGGAGGTGTTTAAGAGGATGCTGCATGAGGCACTTAGTGCCAGGGGTTAGTTAATTAGAAGGGTTAGGTGATAGGTTGGACTTGATGATCTTGAAGGTCTTTTCCAGCCTGGTTAATTCTGTGAAATTCTGTGATTCTGTGATACCTGAGGCTCAATTCCCACCTACATCTGAGGAGGCTGCAACTTGATCATCTGGAATCCCTTCCTCCTCCTGTTCCTGAAGGTCTTTTCCAACCTGGTTAATGCTGTGGTTCTGTGATTCTGTGATTCTTTGAACAAACCAGACAGAAACTCTGTATTCAAAATTGGGGATCTCATGCTGGGGCTGCAGCTGTGACACCTAAAATGTAGTTTCAGTGCATGCCATGCAAGCTCACAGAGCAGGGAACTGGTTGACTTCCAGGTCCTACAACATAACCTTGTGGAGGGAACGCTCAGGCTGCTGCTCTCCCCCTTTGTTTGCTATGAGGATGCTGGACCCAGGGGAGCAGCTGAGTGAAATGGTTGTTTTACTATAAATAATTCATAACTTTCCAAACAGCTTTCTTCAAATACAATAAAATCTGTCTGACAGGGAGGGATTCCCTTTTCATTTTTAAAACCATTTTTTATCTTCCTTCTTTTTTTTTTGCCCCCTTTGTTTTTTTTCTTTTGCCTTTGGAAATTAGAGAGGGCAATGAGTTGAGCAGTGAGGAGTTTGTGTGTGCTTGGCTTAGGGGTTTGGGTTCTCTGTTTTGCTTTTTTTTTGGTGATGGGTGAAAAATCGGATGGATCTTGATCTTTCTTCACACACACTTCACACCAGAGAGGACTTTGATCTTCTCTCACACAAGTGTAGCTACACAGGCTCCTCTGACAGCCTCTTGCTAATTATGTCACTGTGGAGTGAGGCATTTGCTGTACCATTTTGCTCAGACATAACAGCTTAAGCAGCTTTTCTTCTGCCACTTGTAAAAACAAATGCTGGGAAGCTAAAGGACAGGGAAGGCAATGAAATTCTGAACTGGGTACTCAGGAAAGCTACAAAACACTGAATGAAAAAAGAAAACCCACTGACATTTGAAATAAAACACAACTTTTTTTTTTTTTTTTTTTTTTTTTTAACTAAACCACCAACTCTGGTTAGAGCCATCAGGACCTTAGCCATGGCAAATTTCCCATGCAGATGCATGAAATCACAATGGGAAATATTTCCAGTGAGGTTTTCCCCTGATTCTAGTGGAGTTGGGGGCATTTTTAATCAGATGTATGATCACCTTCAGGGGCTGAACCAAAGGAAGCTGTAAGGTGATAGGATGGGTGATATTTAGGGGATATACTTAGGGGGTGATGGATAAAGGTGGATATTAAGGACTGCAACATCTCTGTGAGGAGCAAACGCTGAGAGCCCTGGGGCTGGTGAGCCTGGAGAAGAGCAGCCCCAGAGGGTAGCTGAGCAATGCTCAGCAGGAACTAAAGGGTGAGGAGCAAGAGGATGGGGCCAGACTCTTGTCAGTGGTCCCTAGTGACAGACCATGGGGCAGTGGGCACAAGCTTCAACCCAGGAGGTTCCATCTGAACAGGAGGAGAAAGTCGTTTGGTGTGAGGCTGCTGGAGCCCTGGAGCAGGCTGCCCAAAGAGGCTGTGGAGTCTGCTTCTCTGCAGAGCTTCCAACCCCCCCTGGCCATTGTGCTTCTGCGCAAACTGCTGTGGGTGCCCTGCTTGAGCAGGGAGGTTGGACTGGATGATCTCCAGAGGTCCAAATCTCATCATTCCACGATTTTGTGATGAAGTCAAACAGAAGAGTTGCTACATTTCATGTGAACACTGTAAATCTGCATACTCTTAGAGGTCTTTCCCAACCAAAATGACTCTATGGCTCTATGAGTCTGTGGGAGGTTGGGTAAGACCTTGAGCTACCTGGGAGTTGTCCCTGCCTATGGCAGGGGGTTGGAACTAAATGATATTTGAGGTCCCTTCCAACCTAAACCATTCTATGAGTCTATGGTTCTGTGAGTCTATGATTCTATGAGTCTATGAGTCTATGTCTGAGTCTATGATTCTGTGAGTCTGATTCTATGAGTATGATTCTGTGAGTCTGTGTCTATGATTCTATGAGTCTATGAGTCTGTGAATCTGAATCTGTGATTCTGTGAGTCTGATTCTATGAGTCTATGAGACTATGAGTCTGATTCTGAGTCTATGATTCTATGAGTCTATGAGTCTATGAGTCTATAAGTCTGAGTCTATGATTCCATGATTCTATGAGTCTGTGAGTCTATGATTTTGTGATTCTATGAGTCTGTGATTCTATGAGTCTATGTTTCTATGATTCTATGAGTCTATGATTCTATGATTCTATGATTCTGAGTCTGTGATTCCATGATTCTATGAGTCTGAGTCTTTGATTTTGTGATTCTATGAGTCTATGATTCTCTGATTCTGAGTCTATGATTCCATGATTCTATGAGTCTATGAGTCTATGATTTTGTGATTCTATGAGTCTATGATTCTATGACTCTATGACTCTACAATTCTATGACTCTATGATATGAAGCACCCAAAGCAATTTCATCACTCTCTAGATCCCAGCAATGCACCCCTGCAGCTTTACACAGGTATTTAACCATTCTTTCACATATTTGCTTTTTTCTTTTAGTAAGTGATGGAGTAACCATCACTTTCCCTTGGATGGATTATGCCACATGTGAATTGCCTGTTACTCCTCCTGCAAGAATAAGGCAAAGTCTTCCCTTCCCCTCGCTGAACAGCAGCAAGAAGTTTCTGAATGGCTTGGGCTGAGAGCAGCTCATCAGTTGAATGGGAGCAGCACTTCCCCTACTGAAATACCTGAAGCTAAGGGTTTGGAGAAGAGGATTTTGCAGAGATGACTCATTTGCAAGCTGGGCTGAGTCCAGAGACTATAGAAAAAGCCAGGCTGGAACTGAATGAGAACCCAGACATTTTACACCAGGACATCCAGCAGGTCAGGGACATGATCATCACCAGGCCTGACATCGGCTTTTTGCGCACGGATGATGCCTTCATCTTGAGATTTCTCCGAGCCAGGAAGTTTCACCAAACTGAGGCCTTCAGACTGCTGGCTCAGTACTTCCAGTACCGCCAGTTAAACCTGGATATGTTCAAGAACTTCAAGGCTGATGACCCAGGGATCAAGAGGGCTCTGACCGATGGCTTCCCGGGGGTGCTGGAGAATCGCGACCACTGTGGCAGGAAGATCCTTCTGCTTTTTGCAGCCAACTGGGATCAGAGTAGGTAAATGTAGATAGCATCCTTATCTTCTTTACAATTTCTCTTTGCAGTGAGGGTGCTGAGACACTGGCACAGCTTGCCCAGGGAGGTTGTGGAGCACAGAAGCACCCAACGTGATCTTTGATCACGTTGGGTGCTTCTGTGCTCCACAACCTC
>WBNM01045861.1:6535-23485 GCA_013399055.1 Ramphastos sulfuratus
TTGTGCTTGGGATTGTGCCTACCCAGGTGCAGGACCTTGCACTTGGCCTTGTTGAATTTCATGAGTTGGCCTGGGCCCACCTCTCCAGCCTGTCCAGGTCCCTCTGGATGGATCCCTGCCCTCTAGCAAGTCGACTGTGCCACACAGCTTGGTGCCATCTGCACACTTGCCGAGGGTGCACTGATTCCTCTGTCCATGGCACTGACAAAGATGTCAAACAGCACTGGTCCCAGCACTGACCCCAGCACTGACCCCTGAGGGATGCCACTTGGCACTGGTCTCCAGGTGGACATTGTGCCCTTGATCACCACTCTCTGCATGCCACCATCCAGCCAATTCCTTTTCTAGCAGTGCTCCACCCATCCAGTCCATGTTTTCCCATGGCAGACATAGCCTCCAGGACAGCAGCTGCGACTGCCAGACCTGGCCTCTGTGTCTTGCCTCAAATCACTGCTTTGAACACAATTAAGCAGTGGGTCTGATACCAGCCATCAGATGATGCTCCCAGTATCTCTACTAAAGCATCACAAACCCCCACATTATGCTTTTTGGAAGAAAAAATTCCAACAGCAGTACTGGGATGAGCTAAAGAAAAAAAACAACCCGACAACAACCTTATTGTGTTGTGCTGCATAAATCAGTCAGAGAAAATTAACTTGAATTTAGGACTATTTCTATATTATGGATGAGACTCTTCAGATGTATTAGTAGTAGAGAATATCACCCCCCACAGATTTTAGATATCCTTCAGCAAAAGGAGTGTGGGGGCCTTTTCCTTAATTAAAGTTATTTTATGAAGAAAAAATGAAGTTCTTAGAGACATTATGAGAATTTATGGCAGTGGCTGGCTAAATCAAGTACTCAGAAATCAACAGTTTCACAGGCGGAGTCTGCAGCACTTGGTGTGTGTACAAATATTGCAGAGATAAATCCTGTGCGGTGGTGCAGCACCAGCTGCCTGGCTCCTGCTCCCAGCTCTGCTTCCTCCAGTGCTGGCTGGTGTTGGATGGCTTTCTTAATTTCACTTTCCTTCTCTCATCTGCAGCAGATAGATAATACTCAGCTCTGCAATGGTGCCAGGTGTGATTCATGAATGTTTTAACGCATTCTGTGATTTTCACCCTGGAAGGTGCTTGAAAACCATAAATTATTACTTTAATATAGATAATAGTTTTCATCTCATGAATGTTTTATAGCACTACTCCAAATTTATGCCTGATATAACTCTAATAACTTGAGCAGAGTTAAACAGGGATAAATTTGGTATAATATATGAAGCAGCAAAATGAAATTCAAAGTGTGAGTCTGGGGGCTTACCAAGTGTCATTGCATACACAATAATATCAGAAACCTACCCCATTGCCCACTTACCTGTGCCAAAATACCAGTTCATGGTACTCTTCCACCTGTTAAGGTTTGATTCATCACAAAATGTGTTCTTCAAGTCTAAAATGTATTTTTCTAAGAGGTTCTATTATTGATAATTGGCAGACTTGGTCATGTATTTACTACCTGTTTTGACCCAGATGTTTCAGTTAAATGCATTAATTTTCACAGGAAAAATCCTTTAAGTAAGACACTCCCTACAGATTCCATTTCTTAGTCATGGGAGCATAGGATGTAGAACTTGGAGGGGTCCTCTGGGACAGAGTCCTCTTCTCAAAAACAATCACATCGTAAACAGCCATGTAGAAAGCTCATCGAAAGCCATTTTAAATAGGTAGATCTTTGGTCTTCCTGCCCTAAACCCCCACACTCTTCATATATTTCAATGCTGTGAAAGGTAGAAGGATTCTTTTAATTCCCAGACCAGATCTATTCATTGCCAGTTTATATGTCTTTATCATCAAGCCAGCCTTTCCCTGCAGCTGAAATAACTTTCCTCCTCCAATATCATCTGACCAATTTCTCTATATGTATACATGAAGAGTAATTATATTCCTACATTTTCTTAGCCTAAACAAGACAAACTCTTTTATTCTCCCTGTAAACCATGGGATTGACTCCTCTGATCATTCAGGTGGCCCATTGCTGATGGATGTAGTGTTTATATTCACAACATGAGTCAGATGAGATGAGCAAATTTGCTTTATAATTAAATAAAAGTGTTTCTAATGCAGAAGACACAACATAATAAAATCTAAATCTTGATGTTTGCTGGCAAAATTGATGAGGTGGATATTACCACCAGTCTTCTTTCAGTCTGATGGTAGAATTTTATAAAGGGACTTTGAACACTACACTGCTGGTATCAAACTAATGAAGGTCTGTTGCTAAGCAGATCTTCCTTATATAAACATAATAAAGAAATTTCTAGGGACATGATAACCAGCTTTGAAAGGGAAAAGTATTTGCCAGACATCTGTTACCTGATACTTCAGTTGAACCTTGGAGAAAATCAGATCTGTATAGATTCTAACCTTCTAATCCTCCACAACTCTCATTCCTAGCATTACTGCTGGTCTTCCCAGAAAGAATATTCTTACCCCTGCAACAAATTTCAGTAGTAAATTCTCCTTCCTGTTAGCTTGCAGATTTTCTATTCTTCAGTGGCTCCAGTGAGTGATCTTGGCTGTCTTGGTTCTCATAATCATTCTTCACTCTTTCCTTCCTTCATGGTTTCCTATTAAAGAAAATTTCCATGTAACATAATGAACTTCCCATGCAACATAAAGAACCAAAACAAACAAAAAAAACTGATCAGCATCCAAATCTTATGTGATAATACATTCTTACAGATACAGACATAGAATATTTCCTGTGAAGCTTGTACCTTTACAGTGATTCCTGTAGAACCTCTTCTTTCTTCCCTCCTCTCCCCCTCTACATGCTGTAGGACTTTTCTTTATGTTGTTAGTAGATCTCAGAATAGATCACTGGAGATCTAGCTGACCCATAGGCTTTGTCAGTCTTTCTGCTGGATACTATTTTACTGAAATGTACAACTGTTTGCAAAAGTGCAGCAGCTGTTACTAATGCTTGCCCTTAGAATGAGATGTATTCAAGCAATTTCTGACCATAATGAAACTTTTAAAATATTAAAAGTAGTTTGGAGAAGAACTAACTAGTCATCTACCTTCATTTTTTTCACCCATAGAAATTAGTAAGGAGAGTTACTAAATCATAAACAAAAAAATAAGGTCCTCTGGAGATGGAGATAATGTGGGTATTGTAGAGCCACCTTTAATGGAAATCAGCATTTTTCAATCAAGTATAAATGCATTTTTTCAATCAAATATTGAGATTTACCTAAATAAGCAAGTAACTTCTATGCCTTGATTGAGACAGCAGCCTGGACAATCAATTTGGAGAGTTAAAAGCCCCCAGGATGAAGTCACTTGTAAGGTTCCTCCGCAGTCTGGGTTTAGCATATGCAGAACTGGAGCTTGGGACAGTATCACTGCCAGATTTTTAAATTAAGTGCTCACATTTGCACATTCTGCTACACACAGTTGGGCAGGCAATCACTCATCTGTCTTCTGTGTTACTCATGTAAATTGGTATTTCAGTGCAAAGCTGTAAGGTGCTGGGCAATGAAGAAGTGCACATATTAGAGAGTCAGTCAGCATTAGGTATCAGCTTAAATGCTCGATTCATCGAAATAATAGACTTTCATTTCAATAGCTTCAGTGTTTGCTTGCAGCTTTGTCAAACAGAAATCAAGTACTGAACAGCAGTGAATCTAGCCTGTTTTGCTGTAATAACTTTAGAGGCAATCCTGCTGCTGCAGTAGCTGAATGCCAGTAGTTAACAAACATAAAATGAGGATCAGTAAATATATATATATGTTTTTTTTTTTCCGCTGGTTGTAATCCACGTTAGTATCCTAAATTTAATCATTCACATATATCTGGGAGAAAATTTTGAAACTTCAACAATGGAAAAAGAGTGAGAACAGAATGGAGAGAAGGAGAGCAGAGAGGATAAAAATAAATCTGAAATAGCTCCATATGAAAGCAGTGAACAGAGGGGAAAACATGTTTTCACATCGTTAAAGATAAAATAAAGGCAGGCCACAGCATCAGACATCCATCCAGCTCAGAAAAGATCTTCATCCTCCAATCAGAAGCAGATTGCAGAGAGGAGACTTCTATTTCTGAAACTGTTTTACTGTTTTGTCTTTTTAATCCCTAATACATGAAATAGCCTGTAATACAGAGATTTCTCTTAGGCAGCAGAAAACCAAAGCATTCATGTAATTGCAAATTGAGGGGCAAAAAAAAAAAAACAAAACAAACAAAAAAAACCCAAACAAAAACCAAAGGAAACCTGCTCATAAATGAAAATTGTACTGTGAGTCTTCACAGAGTCAAAACTCATACAGGAAGTTCATACATTCACCGGGCTCCATCCACTGTCATTCATATGTCTTTGTATTGCAGAGAAGTGTTTTCTGTCTCAGCAGGTTATTGTTTAATGGGCTAATACATATTTGATAGATATTATGGAAGTTCTATGGGGAGCTATGTTACTTTTGGGGGAGAAAAGGATCATTTCCAAATACTACAAAAGCCCTGGTGATAGAGAAGGCCAACTGCACCCACTTTGATTTGAAGGGAGTTATATCAGGCCTTGTATACTTTAGCCCTATAAGCAATAGTATGCAATAATTGCTACGGGGAAATCAAACTTTGCTGCTTTATTTTTGTGCAATTTGTAAAACCAGAATAGCATTTTCCCTCAAAAGAGTGATTAAAGCTTTTCATTTTAAGCCCAAAGCTATTTGTACATCTTGTAAATGCAGTATCTTCCTCTCTCACAATCAAAACTAAAGCGCATGATATTGTGAGACTGTGTATTATTGCTTTCAATTCTGCATCCCGACAACATTCTGTGACCCTGGGATTTTTTGTTGCTAGCTGGTGAATGAGCAACAAGAAAGCAGACCCCTTCTGAGCCCCTCCATTGATGACTTTCTCTGTGAAACTAAGCCAGAAGCTGCTGCAAGGCCTGTAACATCAAATACTGCAGGTAAACAAAATTCTTTACTCTCCCTCACTAGACAGAAGTAATTTCAGTTTTATCTTAATCATGGTACATTTTTGTGAAGTGATTTCTTGATTTGTTACTATTTGCACAAAATTACAAGCTGGTATTACATTATAATTGCCAGATCTATTAGGAGAAAGAACTTTGTTGATTACTTTGTTGATTACGGCGTTGGAACTGGATGATCCTTGAGGTCCCTTCCAACCTTAGCATTCTGTGATTCTATGATTTGAGGCCAATCTGATGTGATCCAAATCACATGTATTCTAGCAGATCTCTGAATCTGAATTAAAAGGAACCATTCTGTGATTCTATGATTTGAGGCCAATCTGATGTGATCCAAATCACATGTATTCTAGCAGATCTCTGAATCTGAATTAAAAGGAACTTAGTTTAAACTAGATTCAACATGCAGTGCATATCACTTTGACCAATTCTTGCTCTCTGTTTTAGCCTATGGGAAAACAACTTTTAGGCTGGCTTTACCCAAACCCCTTCCTTACTGTAGAAGGATTTTCATTAATAAAAGGGAAAAGGGAAGAGATATCAAAACAGTTTATCCAGCCTGAGTTCAGACACTGTTAGTGAAAGGATCTAAGACGTTCCTTAGCTCCTTTTGTGTTGCCATAAGATAGGAAAGCAGATGATAAAAAATAAGAGTGAAACCTGAAAGCCTTTGAGATTACACAGAATTATATTTGAAGTACATTGTGCTTTAGAAGTGTTTTTAGAAACTGGCCTCCTCCTGTTTGATGTTGGTGCAAAGATAATCAAAGTGGTTGAGCAGATCAGCTGAAATACAATAACAGCAGTGCAGCACTACTGTATTCCATTGCTACCTCATAAAATGACTTGGCTTGTTAGAAACCATTTAATTAATATCTATGTACATGCAAATTATTAAATGAATAATTGACAGCTGGGTGATTATCTTCACATCTAATTAATGTGTCTAAAGTAATATGCAAGTTCTAATGACAGAAATTGGAACATTGAATTAAGTAACAATTGTAAATAATTTTTTTCCCTTTTATATGTAGCTAGAGATATTACAGAGATTAATAGAAATATTTCAGGTTGTTGAAGGGTGGTGTTTGTTGTATAGAACTAAGTATCTGTAGATCCTGTATCTGCCTTGAATATCTATCAGGTTGGAGGGGGTTGGATAATTTGATTTATTTAATAAAGGAATAAAAATTATTTCTTATTCTATGAAGAGTGCTGAAATTCAGTGATTTACCAAGAACACAGATAAAGCACTGCAAGAGATAATGCAAACCGACCTGTGAAAAACACCTGCCTTACAAAACAACTCTCCAGAGGGAGGTTCTCCATCTTCTATGTGCTACAGACTTTTAAATGTTACCCTTTAAACAACTTTTAAATGAAGAACTGAGACTGAACAGGAATTTTATCCTGATATAGCCCTTAACAGAAATAGCAGTAGAATTTATAATTTATATATTTAATATTTATCCTGCAAAAGACGAACAGCAGCAACAGTAGGAACCATAACTGATTATACCTTTATTCCTTTATCACCCAAGAAGCTGCCTACTTTTCAGCTTTTTCCATAGCAGTATGTGGCACAAGAGTAGTGCCCTAAGCTGCTATTACTTGATAAATCCCAAGATTAAACCAAATCTTATCTAAAAGCTCAATTGTACAGAGATCCCTTACAAGAAAGTCTTCTGTGGGACAAGACCACAGTCTTAAGACCTAAGATGTCTACAAGGTTTTCAGAGGAAAAGTCTTTTGTGCAAGTCAAGCTTTTTTAAAACTGCACCCAGTTAAGCACCTGACATCCCCAGTCCTGTTTGAATATGTTAGTTACCATCTTTTACCAGGACATACACATACACTTGAGTCAAACACAAACACATTAGTAATTTGGTTTTTTTTTTTTCCCAACTAAACCAAATTTTCAACAGTGAGCTCTTTGAAATAAAACAACATTGAATTCTAACATTTTGTCTCTAAGTATTATCAACAGGTCTGGATCTCTTGGATCTTAGTGAACCTGTCTTACAAACCCAAAACAAAGCAAAGAAATCAGAGAATCCATCAAGAAGTGAAGGCTTAAAAGCTTCAACCCACAGAAAGAAGACAGACAAGTCTGACCTTATCAGTGTGGATACTGAGCAGAAAGTGCAGACTGTCAAAGTTTCAGACAAGTCTTCACTAGATTTAGGTAAGAGAGTAGCTGTATTACCAGTGCTGCATAGCCTTGCTTAGCACTAGTTTCTCCTTGCTACTGTCACAAAATAAGGAGCAACACCTGAATTTTTGTTGCACATTTTAGCAGGGAGTGTAACCTTTGTTCTACATTATAAACTACTAGAAACAGTGTAAATTAGAAACCGAACACATTTTGCCTTTGCCATTTTACCTACTGCCACTACGTGTCCAAATAAAGTTTTGAAAGGTTTCTTTTTCAAAAAAATAATTTAGTTAGGGGGAGTAAAATGGTAGAAAAATCTAGAGGGGGAACCTGAGAAATTGGTAAAGGGCACAAATCAGAGGCAGCTCGTACTTGGTGTCCTTTTCAGAAGTGCAGATGTCAGACACACACATTAGATTTGTAAATACTGCTTTATCTATGCATAGGAGAGAGGGGAAATAAACAAACCAAAAACATTCCTGTCAAAAGAGCTATATTTATACAGACTCAGAAAAAAAAAAAAAAANACAAAAAAAAAAAAAAAAAAAAACAAAAAAAAAAAAAAAAAAAAAAAAAATCCAAAACACAACTCAATATCCTGCCAGGCATGATCTATAGATGAGCTTTGGAAAAGGTGAATTTAATTTAGTTCTATCCAAACTAAATTACTTGCACCTCAACTGAGAAATTTGCAAGGTAAATGTAATTTATACCAAGGCAGCAAATTTTCCATTCATCAGCACAGAAATTCTTTTAGAGAACTCAATCTTCAAACAGGAGCTGAACATCTGATTTTTGCAAAGCAAAGTCCAACACATGACTGAATAATATCAGTTTCCTACAGTCATTATTAAATGGTAGTCACTAGAAGTGGTTTTATTTTTGATGGTTTGACTACAATTAGGAAATTTAAAATATCTGAAACTATCAAACACTGTCATTTTATCAACAGCTCTACATAACATGCAAATCACTGATATTAAATCAATTTTCCCACTGATATTCTGACCATGAATGCTAATATAAGGATGTTGTGAATTCACAAATATTTTCACAGATGACCAGCTAGGAAGGTGCACAACATTTCTTTATACTGGACCTTAACTAAAACTTCACCTTCTTCTCAACATTTTCTCTATAACTTACCTTTAACAGAGGAGATAAAATTTCTGCAGCAATTTAAAAGTTTTGTACTTTCTTTTCTTATTTTTCAGTTGATATTCAGACACAGATAGAGAAATGGGATGATGTCAGTTTTCATGGGGACAGGAGTAGCAAGGTCCACCCTTCTACAGAACGAATATCATCATCATCATCTAGAGCTCCATCAAAAGAGCTTTTATGGTACAACTTTTGGCTTTCCTTACAAAAAATATTTCCAGTCCAGCTTTCTTAATTCATAGAAATGCTCACTTGATGACAAGTCATATCATTAAATCTGTTATGATTACATTAAATGTGTTCAAGCAGACATTTTGGACAATGTATCATAAGTAAGTAATTGCTTGCCAGCAATTTTCAGTGTTCTGAAAAGTAGCTGGTGCAATTACTAAATAAATGGTGGTGAGAATTCTACAGAGGCATGCACTGGTCCAAAACCAACTGCAAACGTGAGTAAAATGAGTAAAAAGGGATACTTGAGAGTGATTTGACAGCCACTGGTATCCAGCATATTTTGGATTTGCTAACAAGAGGGCAGAATTTCTGTGTGTAACTGGAAGAGGCAAGAGAAAATATCTAAACCAAGTACTGCCTCTTCCACACAGCATCTTACATTGCAGAGGATATAAATGAGGGAAGAATTAGACTTTGCCTTTGGGAACAGTTCATGTAGATGAATTCTGCTGCCTTCCTGATACGTAAGCAACGCTCGTTCACTATGTTCTGCATAACCATAATTAGCATTTTCATAGCCTAGAATCACTTTTCTGACCAAATGACACTTATCCTGTATCATAACCTGCTTTTTATCTGGGTATTTCATTAACTTAGAGCTTTGCCCAAGTTTTCTCAGTTGACTTGATTTTGGTCTATAGGGTTTCATTTTCTAGGAAGAAGAAATATTAGGGTGTTGTGGCACAAAAATGCACACATGTCAAGGTGACGTTCTGCAAAGCGGGGCTTGATTCTTAGACACTGACTGCAGTTATAGTCTTGTGCCATTGCTTAACCTCCTTTTGCCTACCCAGGAAATAGAAGCATAGTGGTAGAAGCAATCTTTCTTCCATTATGCTTCTTTCATGCCAATATATATGCAAGGCTCCTCTGGTGAATCAGGCCTGGCTCTGTTCTGTTGCATTAACTATTGTCTGTATGCAACTGAGAGTGTGAACACTGAGAAAGGTCCAGGCACTTTTGATAACTGCAAGTTAAACAATTCCACTACAATAAATAATCTAACTAATCAATATGTGCTTATGAACCTGAAAGACATAAGGCAGTATGTCTTAGGGTGCAGTGATGAGTATATAAATGCATTATTTCTAGGTCCACAGAAAACAGATCACAGTCTGAGCTGACTAATGTCAAGAGTGCCTTGGATTCTGATTCAGCATCAGAATTAGAACTTGCACCTGCAATACAGGTAAGAGGATTTGGTAGATTTGTTGACAATAAGAAGGCATTGTCCCACTGGCTAACTCCTCACATTCTGGAAGAGCTAATGAAGAGGTGTTTTCAGGATAGTCAGTTAAGATTTATACAGACAAATAACAGAGTTTAATAGTGCAGTGAACTGTGACCTTCCTGTACAGAGAGAGACTTCAAACTACAATTTACTGCATCATCTTGCTTCCCCTTCCTTCAGTTTAAAACATCTAATGGCTCTCTATCCCTGTAATGTATCTATCTGTTCTCAAGATCTCTTAATCAAACAGCAGTCCCCAGAATTGGGAAATGGCCAAGGAGGAGAGAAAGGAATCATTAGATCAATGTTCCTCAGCAGTTTATCTCCAGAGGTGAAAGAGTAGTGTGGTCATAAGATCACATTACTGAAAAAGGAATTTTTTGAAAGCAGGGCTCTGGGCTGAACATATGTAGGTTTGCCCAGTTTCACCATCCCATTGAATATTGGACAGGACATTTTGGACATGACTATTTAGAACTGTGAGGTTTTTGATATGTATGTGTGCACATATATGTACAAGCATACATTTATCTCTTCATTTACACAGATCAGGTCACTTACCTTCTTTTCACCTGCTTATTATTTTTCAACAGAAAGATTCAATCTCAGCCAATACCACTGGCAGGGGAAAGAGAAGAGTTGTTTGGTGGATTAACTTCTAGTTGAAAATAATTTTCTCCTCTTCTGCAGCTATTTTTAGGCCTGGACATGAAAACTTTTTGTCAGATGGAAAATTTGGAAATGAATGGAAAATAATAGCCTCAACAGAAAATGAAAAAATGAGACACTAAAATACCAAAGGTCTTTGCTGAGATTATGTACCATTTTTTTTTTTGCAGAAACCAGAAATGGAACCCAATTATCAGGATCCATTTCTGTGTTTTGGTTAGGAATCAAGTCTTTACTTTCCTGCCATCTCTACATTGCAATCTGAATTATTTTTCTCTTTGGAAAGCCTAACAGTATTTGTATGCATGATATCTTTCCTTTCTGTGCAATAAATTTATACAACTTAGCAATGGAAAAGATCTATTGCATAGTATCATCCACCTGAGATGGACAATCTGTTTTCACATGCTACGCCCAGTTTATCTTTAAGTTATCTCTAGCCCCAATTTAGGAGGCTGTTCAACAGCCTAGTAGATCTAAATGCCAGGAGGTTTGTGTTCAGCTGAGATGTGTGTAAATCAAGCAGACATTCACATAATTTAAGTACTGTGGCCTTCTGTGAAAGCTGTTACAAATTTGGTACATAACATCTCTACAGTAACTGCAGAGGTAAAAATCCACATTTTTAATTCAGTGTAAGTTCACTCAGTTGAGGTTTCAAACTATTTTGTAAAATTACTTCTATCTGAATTTTTGTTTTTAAATGTCAAGTTGAATCAGCCAACTTGAAAAGGAAGCAGAATATAAAATTATTCTCTGTTGTTCTGGTACACTTCGTGTTTTATTTTGTTTTGTCATAAGCTGTTGGTTTTGGTTTTTTTTCCAAACTGGTGATCCATTCAAATCATGAAATGCCATTAAACTGGTAATTAGTAGTGCAGAGAAATGACCCAAAGTGAAATTGTGTTCTTATGCTAGGTTGTGCTCTTAGAAATGTAGCATTTTCACTCACTGCCTGCTTCATCCTGCTTATACTTGGACTGTCCAAGTTATCAGTTCCCAACAAACAGGCTCATCTGTCTTGACTGAATCCTTAATCTGCTTGTAAAAGAAATCACATTAGAGCTTTTATGGAAGCATATGTTTCCCATACTTTGCCCTCTCTAGATCCTCTCTATCTCATTTTAGGTAACCTTTGCATACACAACAGATTTTGCCATACCCTAAAGATTTCATCTTGTCAAACTTGCTGCAGTTTTCCATCAGCAGTTTCTCAGACAATCGCCTTCATCACTCATCTTTGACACTTTAGATTTAGTTCCTCAAAGTGAAATGCTAAGTAACTAGGTCATATTTTCATTAAAAATATGCAATCTTCTTAACAAAATCCTGTGTTTACCAGCACTTATGCCAATTCAAAATCACAAAGGGAGGCTTTGTATTAATAAGGGAAAAATGTTTCCCAAGACTGGAACGGGCAATAGCATGGTTGCTGTCACTGGATGTGGCCATCTTGCTTCTCCATATTCTACTCACAACATATCTTTACCCATTAACATTTAAGCTGCACTGGGCCAAAGTGTCTTTGTTCTTTCTACAAGCTGCCATTCTGGAAAGTTTCTTGTTATGCTTCGATTAGTGCCGAGATATCCTACGGTGCTTGGGGTTTTTATTTTCACTTATAATGGCAAACCATGGAGGGAGATAATATGTTTAATTGTATATGCATAAGGTCAGCTCACAGTTTAACTCTCTAAATGTCTCCCTGGGCATATTAGATATTTTATTGCTCACCTAGAATGCATACACAAAAGCTCTGACATGTTAAAAAATGAAACCTGGTGCTGTTATGTCAGTACTCCTAGGTAAAGATACAGCACGAAGCCTGTAAGCCTTAGAAATCTGCAGTTAGAATGTAAAATTTATTCCCACTTCTCCAAAATCTCTACAGTAAGACTGCCCTGGCTCTTCTTGGACATGGCAGTTACCCTAATTAAATGAAGAGTTACAAGGGACAGTTTTAGCTCATAATTTGAACACCTGCTCAAAAGTGAAGACTATAATTTAAGCCTCTCACCAACAGTTAAGGTCTGACAGCACATAAGCAGAGTACAAGCACAGGAAAGTGTGTGCAAATGCATTGGAATGGAAGATTTTGTCCCTGAACACAGCAAGCAGTGATCAGCTACAGCACATTAAGCAGACTACAAGCACAGGAAAGTGTGTGCAAATGCATTGGAATGGAAGATTTTGTCCCTGAACAAGCAGTGATCAGCTACAGCACATAAGCAGACTACAAGCACAGGAAAGTGTGTGCAAATGCATTGGAATGGCAGATTTTGTCCCTGAACAAGCAGTGATCAGCTACAGCACATAAGCAGACTACAAGCACAGGAAAGTGTGTGCAAATGCATTGGAATGGAAGATTTTGTCCCTGAACACAGCAAGCATTGATTAGCTACAGCACCTCCCTTGTAGAGTGCTGAACATATCCAACCACAACACACAGAGTGTCCATGCCTCAAACATACCCATTCCACCCAGACTCATACCCCACCTTGGCCTCCCCTTAAGGGAGGCATCTGCAGAGTCCCACCCCACCACCACCTGGAGATGTGAAGTTCTCCAGTGCTGGCACTCCATTCCCATCCCCTCTCTTCCTGCACTAGCAAAGGGCAGCATGTTTGTTATGTGTCCCTGTACTAGTGGGAGGTGTACCTGCCTATGGCAGGGGGTTGGAACTAGATGATCTTTGAGGTCCCTTCCAACCTTACCATTCTATGATTCTATGATTCTGGGTATCACAACTCAGAATATGACTCCACATCATCTGTCTGCAAATGCAGCATATGTGGGGTTTGTTAAATACTTTTTTTTTTCTCTCTCTCTGGATGTGCATTCAGTGGAAAAGAAAGTAGTTTTCTGCAGGGATTATGCAGGGGCAATGTGTATGCTCTCACACATGGCTGTGTGTCCTCTTTGCCCTCACCTCTCCACACGCCCAACAAGCTCCCTCTCCTCTTTTGCAGTACTGCTCAGTCTGAACATGATGATTTACAGTGCTGCCCTTGACCTAAGGAAGCTCCAGTCACTGGAAATAAAAGATTAAAAAGCGGAAGTAATCAAACAGTTTGCAAGAGCCAGCTCATACATAATGAAAAGGCTGGGAACATAATTAATGTCTATCAACAGAGTTTTGTGTCAAGAAAACCAGATTTAATTCTTTGATCAGATTACAGGTCGGGTTGATAAATGTTGCTGTGTGATACTCTGCAAGATGTTTGAATTAACACACCATGCTCTGATTTTAAAATTGCCACCATGCGATATGAATAAAGCAGCTGATAAAGAGATTTAAACTGGCTAACCTAACACTATTTATTTACTAGGAATTGTAATTTTGTGGGTGCCCTTCTGTGATTCCAAAGAGAAATCAAGATGTTGAATATTACTAATCTGAAAATAAATATACTAGCCATTCCTGACAAAATTTGCATATGATGAAACAGTGGAATGAAAAATAATATATGTAAGGAAGTCTTACACATGACCTGGTGACCAAGACATCTGTTAACTATATATTCCAACACAGTCACTTGAAAAATCATACATTTCAGAACAAGGATGCAGGCTCTACTTAAAACACTATGCTAGAAGGCAAATTCAAAATAATCTATGGCCCAGAGTGAAGGAGGTTGTCAGCATGAGTGTGACCAGAAGACCATGTAGCAGCAGAAATAATTAGTGGAAGACAGGAGATTACCTGAGTTCTGTACAGAGAAATGGCAAGACGGCTACTAGAATATAGGGTTCACTTTGGTTAGCTGCATGGCTATAATATCTATATATCTATATCACAGTATCACAGTATAAGCAAGGTTGGAAGAGACCTCAAAGATCATCAAGTCCAACCCATTACCACAGACCTCAAGACTAGACCATGGCACCAAGTGCCACGTCCAAACCTGCCTTGAACACCTCCAGGGACGGTGACTCCACCACCTCCCTGGGCAGCCCATTCCAGTGGGGAATGACTCTCTCAGTGAAGAACTTTCTCCTCACCTCCAGCCTAAACTTCCCCTGGCACAGTTTGAGACTGTGTCCTCTTGTTCTGGTGCTGGTTGCCTGAGAGAAGAAAGCAACCTCCTCCTGGCCACAACCACCCTTCAGGTAGTTGTAGACAGCTATCTATCTATCTCTACATATATATTTATATATATATATATATATACACACACCCACACATATATAGAGCTATAAAACCCAAAGCGATTAAAACAGACTAAAAAGGTTGAAATCTGAATAAAATGTCTCATAACAAGATAGTTTGAGATCTCAGTCTCTTTATATCACTTAAGCAACAATGAAAACCTGATTAAAATAATCTTTCTACAGAGAAAATAAAATGGATACTAGAAAGAGGTTAAAACTACTGGAAAATGAGTGATAGTTGGAAACTGGAACTAAATAAGAAAAACAAGGAGGGCAATTAAGCAAATTTGCAAACAAAGTGATATGATTAAAGTCTCTTGATAACTTGCTATTAAATCCAAGCACCTTCCTCAAAGGCATATTCCAGACAACTTCAATTCATTCTCTTTGGAACATCAGTTTCATCCTGTAGAAGCTGAGTCACAAATACCATCATGTGATATATACATAGATGGATGATTTGAAGCAGTTATCTCTTCTGTCCTGAATTCTATTAATCAGTAAAATAACTGTGTGCTCTGTAGGATCAGGGGTTGGAATGTTTTCAATCACAAAGTGAAATCCCTTCCTGGACACACAAAATAAAAAAACCCAAAAAACTATTTTCCAAACAAGATGGCCCAGAGGTAGTGGACGTGAAAGCTGAAACAATAGATCCTAGTGTAGACCTTCCTTGTNGGATGCACAGACTCAGCACCACCACCACATGCTTCTCACATCAACTGTGCTGTGACTCATCAACGCAACAAACGTTTCACTTACCAGTCTCTACCTGAGAGACCAAAGACTGAGGAACAAACCAGAAAATGAAGGGCTAGATTGACAAAGGAATGTCATCTTCCTTGCTGTGTGCTTGGCATAGCATTACTTACATGCACATTACTTATATGAAAACCCAAGAAGGTAATTAAATGTTTCATCCCAACGTTGCAGATACAACCCAATGAGTTTGAAGTGAGCAAAATTAGTCTTTCAGCCATGTGGTTCACTGAAAGTGAATATTACAAGTGCAGTCATCAGAAATGTAATCACATAAATTAATGCAACTGGGACCATGGTCAGGCAAATGGCTAATGAGTTTAACCTCTGACAAACATGAGGGAAGGGATTAGCAGTCAGAGCTCTGTTTAGCAAGATTAGGCCACTTAGTGCTTTTCTGTGCCGCCATTAAATACTGTTTGTTTTTGTACTGTGCCTTTTGTGCAAAAATTAAAGTCAACAAGATGTTTTTTATTAAAAGAACAGGGAGAAACTTATGTAATTCCAGTGACTGATCATAAAGCAGAGAAGAGAGAGGTGCTAATTGTAAAGAGGTCCTTCTAGTGAAATCCATAGCAAACTTGGCTCCCCAACCTGATCCCAAAGTAGAACCTGAAATGGGAACACAAATTATACATGGAAAATTAGATGTTTTCTCCCTGCAGCATACTGAGTGGAAAGCATTGTCACAGTCACAACACAGGAGAAGAAACAATTAAGGTAAAAGTCTTATACAAAACAGTCATCTGATCCTGTTGTAGCCTACTTCTCACATTCTTTTCCTGGATGTTTCTTTATCTTTCACAAAAAATGAAGTCCGGAAAAGAAAAAATTACTGAACTTCCCATAAGGAATGGGCTCTGTGCTACAGTGTCAGAGAATTCAGAGGAATTCATGCTGGGACACAAGCACTTTTGTCCAAGAAAAAGGCCATTTGAGGCTGTAGGCAATTAAGGAAATAACTCAGAACTGTGGCATAGAGTGTATCATCCTTTTCTGATTTATTCTTTTATTTTTTTTTTTAGGCACGATCAACTAAGGAGCAGCGTTGGGGGGCCCCTCTTCTCTCCAGAAATCACTCCTTGGAGGAAGAATTTGAAAGAGCAAAGGCAGCTGTTGAGGTATTATTTCATTTGCTGTTTCCATTTTCAGCTAATGTTGTATGGATTTCTTACTCATCTTGCAGCACAAGTATTGGAGAAAGTTTGAACTGGGTTATTTAAGGCAGAGAAAAGATACATTTCAGGCAGTTACTCATTTAAAGTAGTAGTTTCTCTCTTTGAAAAAAAAATNATTTTCCAAACAAGATGGCCCAGAGGTAGTGGACGTGAAAGCTGAAACAATAGATCCTAGTGTAGACCTTCCTTGTGCTCTGTGCTTCTTGCCCTTGCATCAAAGTACAGAACGAGTCCTGTGTGCAGTTCTGGAGCCCCCAGCACAGGAAGGACATGGAACTGTTGGAGCAGGTCCAGAGGAGGCCACAAAGATGCTCAGAGGGCTCCAGCAGCTCTGCTATGAGGACAGGCTGAGAGAGCTGGGGCTGTGCAGCCTGGAGAAGAGAAGGCTTCCAGGAGACCTTAGAGTAGCCTTCCAG